>JADAQX010000410.1:0-44012 GCA_015476325.1 Cardiosporidium cionae
GAGAAGGAGGGAGAGAGGGAGGGAGAGAAAGAGAGAAGGAGGGAGGGAGAGAAGGAGGGAGGGAGAGAAAGAGAGAAGGAGGGAGAGAAAGAGAGAAGGAGGGAGAGAAAGAGAGAAGGAGGGAGAGAGCGAGGGAGAGAAAGAGAGAAGGAGGGAGAGAGGGAGGGAGAGAAAGAGAGAAGGAGGGAGGGAGAGAAGGAGGGAGGGAGAGAAAGAGAGAAGGAGGGAGGGAGAGAAAGAGAGAAGGAGGGAGGGAGAGAAGGAGGGAGAGAAAGAGAGAGGGAGGGAGAGAAGGAGGGAGAGAAAGAGAGAAGGAGGGAGAGAAAGAGAAGAAATAGAAATGCCAGCAAGAAATGTGTAGAAATAAAATAGAATTGGGAATAAAAGCAACAGTATGAACAGAATTAAAGAGAATAGGGTATCCTAATAACTCCTACAAAATTTCTCCACATGTCTCGAGTAGGTTCCCTTCTACCTTCCCTTCTACCTTTCCTTCTATATTTCTATACGTTTGCTCTTTAAAAATAGATAGCAAAAGTTAGAAAATTTTGATTGTAAGCCACACTATCCCTTGTAAACCCTTCTCTCTGAAGTTTTCACAAAACAGGAGAGGAAACGACTTACAGAGGCACTCTCCATGTCAATTTAAAGGAGAGTTAGTCACGTTTCGTTTCCTTTAATCATTTCGAATCCTTTAAAAAATAAAGAAGGAATACGAAAGAGGAAAATTTTGAAGGTAGAAAGTGAACAAAAGAATAAAAACACATCTTCTTAAAGAGGAGGCATGGTCCAACTCCCTCTACACAACATGTAGATCGATAAAATGCATCCCTTCTATGAATGACGAAGCGATTCGTATTCCCCCTTTGCTTTTTTGGATAAATAGCTGGAAAAAGGTTTCCCTGGAAGGGGGATTATCAAGGAAAAACAAGAGAGAAAGGCTGGAGAGGCGGCTGTGTCCTCTGTACATACACTCTCTCCCTCTGGAGAAAAAAAAAGAGAATCGATTGGCTCAACCGCCAAATTCACGAAATCGGCAAGGATTTCACGAGCAGACGCATCCACGACACGACACTGGAATTTTTTTTTGTTTGAGGAGGGGAGGGCCTTCTTGCCGCGGGTGAGGGGGTGAGATTTCCGTTTTATGGAGGCCATGCCATGTTTTTTTAAAAAAGTTTCTCCTCCTTTTGTAGATATTAAGGAGGGGGGGCGTGTGGGGGGCAGAGCTTCTCTTTTCTTTGGGAGGGAGGATTGCTTTCGTTTCAAAAGGGAGAGGTGTGGGGGCTTGGCGGGGAAATGGCTCGAGGGGGAGGAATCCTTTCCTTTTAGACAGTTTTTCAGTGCTTTTCCCTTCTTCGGAGGGGGGGAGGAAAGTACGCCCCGTAGAGCCGTATGCCCCACAGGATCGCTCAATTTAGGGGGGTGCTGAAGAAAATCAAGGAGAGGGAGGGCCTCTTCCTCCTGTGGGGGGGCAGTCCCCAAGGGAGAAACAGCCCACACCTCACGTGTGCCTCTCCGAGAGGGGGGATAGAGCATCTCTTTCGGTTGTGCCTGCGTCTCCCCTGAATAGGGAGGAACGGAGGCCTCCACACAAGACAGGAGGCCTTGACGTTTCATCATGAGGCGAGCTTGGCGAGGACGAGAAAAATGGTGGAGGGAGGGTTGGCAGTAACGCTGGCGTGAGAGAAGGGATTGACGAAAGTGTGCGTGAAGAGAGGGAGGGAGTGCATCTGTGGACCCCCCTTCCTCAAAATCACTTTCATCTCCTGAAGAAGAAGAGAGAAACCCTCTTGTTGGCAGTCCGTCGATGGATTCCGAGGGGGGCATCCCACTGAGAGGATGCGATAAAGAGAGAGCCACTCTAGAAAATCGCGCCGCCAGGCCATCCAAATCATGAGAAGGGTGTGTTGTAGGACGGACTTCCGTCTCCGAGGGGGGAGAGCGGGAGGGTGCCCGTAGGGTAGAAGGGGAGGTGCTACGCCGTGTGTGGGACGACGAAAGCCCTGGGAGAGTGAGGGATGGGCTCTGAGCTACATTCTTTCCTCCTTCCATGGAGGCTATTCGATAGGAAGTATCCAATAAGAGATAAATCGCATTTAAAAAATTGGTGACCTTCGCTGTAGGGCTTCCTAGGGACGAGGAGGGCATTCCTCCCTCCCCCCTATGCCGTTGTTTCCGCTGAGACCACATGGTGTAGCATTTTTTAAGGGTATCGCTCTCAGAGAGATGCACTGCAGAACACAGGGATTCCATCCCTCCTCCCAGTGTCTGGCCCTCCTCCGTGAATTCTGCAGAAGCACGCTGGGGGGCTGCTGCCATACTATGGACACGCTGTAACGTCTCCACTAACAAATCATTTCCCCTTTTCTTAGAATCAGGCGCGCCGAGGGGGGGAAGATGCCCCTTCCCCTCTACCCTTGGAGAGCTCTTGGCCACAGGAAGCAAGGAGGAAGCAGTCTGGCATGGAGAGATAGTGGGAAGAACAGAGGGAGCATCCCTTGAGGATGCCACACATCCATCAAACTTCATCAAAGAGAGGGACACCGCCCATTCTCCAGCCATAGGAGGATGATCCGAAGAGAGAGAGGAGCGTTCCTCTCCAAGAAATAATTTTTTTCGTAGTGTTTCCCATGAAACAGTGGAAGGAGGGGCCTCTTTTGTATCTCTTTCATTGGGGGGAGAAGGAGGGGGAAGCGTCTGCTGCTGTGGCTCTTCTTCCTCTGGGGTTAATGAAGCGCCACGTTCTCGTTTTCTATTGGAAGGCTCTGAACAAAGAGAGTGAAATGACAGGAATTCATAAAAGAAAGGGAGGAGAAGAAGCATTTTTTGAAAGAAAACGACGCATTAAGAGAAACATAGAGAGAGAAAGAAACTATAGAAGAAGAGGATAGGAAATTTCTATGAATTTTTTTTTTCCTTCTTCCACATCCTCCACCACACAGAAATATCCCTTCTTCCACAGAATACGATACTACAAAGAACAAGAGGATCACATTTAGATGCATTCGATTTCCTCGTTTTCATTTTCCTCTATACATTGTCCATTCCTATAGACTAATTCATAACCCTTCCCTTCGTAGTTCCTAGTGAGAAGCATAGTTTCTCCACCCTGTTTTCTCGATTCTTCCACTTTCTTTCTCTCTCTCTCTCGTCTCCTCATCTAAAATACATTTTGGGAAACCTGTGACGGTTTTTTTCTTACGCTTTTGCAAACTCTATGAAGAAGGAAAAAAGTGATAAAATCAACATTTCCATGAATTTACAGAGTGTATCTGTACTCTAAAAGTATGAGGTTTTGCAAAATTTCCTACGTTTCATATCCTTTCTCATACATGTACGTACAAGATTTTTCTCCTCCCACCCCCCTCTACACACACGGAAACTCTTTTTGCTTTCTCTCTCTCTAGAGTATCGCTCTATTTCTTCATCCTACACCGAGTATTATTCCCTTCTCTCTCTCCCTCCCCCCCCCTTCCCCCCTCCAATCCCCCTTTCCCTTTTTAGGATATTTCCCACCACCCCTCCTCAAATCCATAAATGCGTTGAAAGGTAACTCAGGCCTCCGTCGTCGTAAAGGCGGGAGAAAGGAAGATGACATTTCTGCTTTCTCCTCATCCAATGAGGGAAGCATCAAAGGAGTAGGCCACGGAGGCACCCCCTTCCCTCCTTCCTCTTCTCCTTCCTGGATGGGAGAAGTTTCTGCTGCCTTGTAAATAGGAAAGATCGCCTCCTTTCCTGGAAAACGTCGAGGATAGGCTGCCAATGGACCCTTCAAATAACTCTTTAGAAGGGCTACAAACGAAGGTAACGTGTGGAGACGTTCCCAATAAAAAGAGTGTTTCTCCATAGAGGGAGAAAGCAAAAGAGATAACCAAACGAGAGGGGAGGGTGGCTTTATTAGGAGGTACTCTGACAGCATTTCATCATTTGTGGAAGCAAGATTCGTTTCTACACTCTTTGAGGTGGTAATCATTCCTTCATCTCCCACGATCGTATTTACTACTCCTTCTCTCCTAATCAAGGCGGCATCAAAACGATGCTTCACTGATAAGAGGCGAGCCATAGAAAGTTTTGAAAAGGGAGAAGGTCCTTTTATGGATGTACTGAGATGGCCATCTCCCATAGTATAAACAGAGAGACAAAATTCTGCAAAACGAGAGGGGGGTGGGAGGATCTCCAGAGGCAAGGCTGTGGCATGTGTGGAGGCGCCTTCAATGGAATGGAGAAAAAGGGGAGAAACTGCCCCCGATAGTGCCTCTGGAGAAGTGCAAGGAAGAAATGAAGGAGGGAGGGAAGGGGGGATAGAAGAGGAAAGAACTGTTGGGGTAGACGGAGTAGGGGGGATGGCAGGGAGAAAAGATGGATAAGAGAAGAGAGGGAGAGGTGTAAAGACAACGGTTTCTGGAGGGAGAGAATGCGCATTCCGTAAAGTTTTGGACAAAATTAGAAGTTTTTCTTTAGAGGTGGTGCAGCGTTGAAGTTCTTCTTGAGAGGGAAACCATCGATTTTTGTAAGGAATGGGAGAGGCTTGCCGTAATTCAGAGAGAGGAATATACTCCAGCATAGAATGTTTTTCTTTACTAGAAGGAATGTTCATGACATTTAGTGAAGAAATTCCTCCAGGTGAAAGAGTGGGATATACATGTGTATCCCACGTATCTTCTGTTTCAATAAATTCTTTACTGGGAGCAGCATTATCCAATCGTACATATCCCTTCACATAGCATTGATCATGCTGTTCACTCCAATCATGATCCATTTCTACTATAAATCTTCCATGGAGAGGAAGAGAAAGGAGTCTGTGGGTCAAAGGAATACTCTCCATCTAAAAGAGCGTTGAATTTCAGGAAACAAGTCAGTAGAAAGGAAGAGATGACGTCTATTGAATGGCATGGATAGGGTGAGTGGAGGTGAGGTAGGGTGTGAGAGGGAAATAGAGGGAGAGGCATTGAGAGAGAGAGAGAGAGAGAGAGAGGCGTTAAGAGAGAAAGAGAGAGAGAAAGGCGTTGAGAGAGAGAGAGGCGTCAAGAGAGAAAGAGAGAGGCGTTGAGAGAGAAAGAGAGAGAGAGAGAGAAAGAGAGAGGCGTTGAGAGAGAGAGAGGCGATAAGAGAAAACAAAAAGAGTGAAATAAAATGAAATACTTAAAATGGAGAAAAAAGTGCATTAAAAGAAAAACCCTAAAAGCAAAGAAATGATAAAAAAAAGACTAAAAAATAAGAATATTCAAGGCTAAAAATAAAACAAAAACGATGAAAAGGTGAAAATCATCTCCAAAAAGAAGAAAAGATGCCAGAATAATGAAATGCAAAAATGTGAAAGATTATCAAAAGAAGAGAAAGTATATACAGAGATAAAAGCGAGAGAGTTTACTTGTATAAAGGCTGTTAAGGAAGCATCATTAAGATTTAATTCTTCGAGAATGGCCGTCTTTGAACTCATTTCATTCGAATCAATCACAAGTAAGGCTGTATCTTCCTGATATTAAAATGTGAGATATCTTTGTCATCTTTTTATTTATATTGAGAATAGATATGAACCAAAGTATATAAAATGATAGAGTAGGAGAGGAAGAGAAGAGGAAAAATGTAGATAAAAAGAAAAATTAAAATAGAGAAACGTACTGTGCCTTTGCTATATGAAACATAAATCGAATAAAGGAGAGGATCAGCACTAAAGCAAGCAGTTTCATAATGCTCTACATGACCAACACCTCCTCCAAAAGGAAGTTCAAAATGAGCAGTAATTCGAAGAGGTTCCGCTGGCTCTATAGATTTTCGAGAGGATTCTGAAGAAATAATATAAAAAGAGAGAGAGAGAGGAAGGAATGTGACATTCTATTAACTGAAGAAGGATTATAAACATTTTTTCTAAAAATATAAGAAATATATTCCCAACTCTATGAGAATGTAAATTATTTTTAAATAAAAAACTGAAGGCAGGTAGAGAGAGAATTACATCAGGAGAGTCTCCTCTTGTTTCTCTTTTCTTTCCACACACATACAACTTTCTCTTTTAAAAATAGATTCTTTTAAAGGGGCTTCAAAATCTTCTCTCCTCACGTTTGGAGCCACAGGAAGAAAAATAATTCCATCCATGGGTCTGAGTGATGGGAGAGGTATTCCAAAATTCTTTCCACCCTAGCTCTGAAGAATACCACAATTTGAGGCAGAAAATTTGTTCTGTTCGAATACACATTACCATTTTTCCATCCATTCGTACAGAAAGATGTGTGAAATTTATATTGGCCCCAAATCGAAATCTAGAAGAAGGAAATCCATCGTATGAATAAGAAATTTTCAATAAAAAAGGAGATATATGTATGAAAATAGGAGAATGTACACAGTATGGGATATGCATGAGAGAGATGATGATGAGAGAGATGAGGATGCGAGAGATGATGATGCGAGAGATGAGGATGAGAGAGATGAGGATGAGAGAGATGAGGAAGAGAGAAATGAGGATGAGAGAGATGCGGATGAGAGAAAACACTAAAGAGAAAGAAGACGTTAAAAAATGAGAAACATTCATTCAATAAAGAAAGTCAAAAAATAATAAGAAAGAAAGCTTAATTCACACATAGATGTTAAACTTTGTAAGAAAAAAATCCAAAAAAAGGTCTCTCTCACACATTGGGTGGCTTCTTTCCTTCCCATCTCTCTCCCTTCTCTTTCTGTACTGACTTTGAAAGAATACGTTGAAAGAGATCACAGATTAATAGAAATCCACCAGGGAGGCAGACGGCTATCATCCACCGTTGTGTTTCAGGAAATTGTGAAGGATAAAAACACCGTGAGCAGCGTTGTTCCTCCTTTTTCTGCACAAACGTTAAAGCCTCCGTCGGTGACAGGGCAGAGTGTATTCTCAGAGGAGGGTATGGAAAATTTTTTGCATACAAACTATGAAATGTTTCTGTAGGGAACTCCTCCATTAATGAAAATTCCTTGGCCTTCGTCCATGCAATAGCTGGCAACGAAGCTTGAGGATCCCAGGGGAATTCCATCATCCTTCTCTTTGTGAAATCTTCCCCAGAAAGGAGGGCAGGCGAAGCTATGGAGAGAGGAGAGGGAGAGGATGGAGGAGGAGGAGAGGATGGGGGAGGAGAGGGAGAGGATAGAGGAGGAGGAGGAGAGGATGGAGGAGGAGAGGGAAAGGATGGAAGAGGAGGAGGAGAGGGAGAGGATGGAGGAGGAGGAGAGGGAAAGGATGGAAGAGGAGGAGGAGAGGGAAAGGATGGAAGAGGAGGAGGAGAGGGAAAGGATGGAGGAGGAGGAGAGGATGGAGGAGGAGGAGAAGATGGAGGAGGAGAAGAGAATGGAGGAGGAGAAGAGAATGGAGGGGGAGAAGCTGTGGAGAAAACATCGCCGTGATTATCGGCATTTATTGGAGGAGCAGAAGAACATACGGTAGAAGAATGTATAGAGGAAGGAGACAAGCCATCTACCCATTGACAGTAATTGAAACGATAGGAGGCATTCCGACGAAAGGCACAAAATGGAAAGGAGCCTTCTTTGAAATGTCCATTTCGAGTATAATTCAGTTGATAAGCTTCTTTGTTGAGTATAGCCATTCGTGAATGCTCATAGATGTTTCCCTTCTGGTAGACATACTGTAGACGCTGTGGTGGGGTCTTTGAAAAACCAACAATAAAATCAAAAAATAGCCCTCCAAAAGAAGAATATTTCTCCTGAGGGAAGGAGGCACTTGAAAGGCCTTTACAAGGATGATGAGAGGAAGAGGGAGGAACGTGGCTACAAATTTCTCCTACTTTGATCTCCTTTATAGAAGGAAATGAGGGAACGGGAATGGGTGGATCCGACACAGAGGAGGCTCTTGAGGATGTTCTCTGAAAGGGAAGAAACAGAGATAGAAACTAAGGCAGGAGAGAAGGGAGGAGAGAAGGGAGGAGAGAAGGGAGGAGGGAGGAGAGAAGAGAGGAAAGAAGGGAGGAGAGAAGGGAAGAGGGAGGAGAGAAGGGAAGAGGGAGGAGAGAAGGGAAGAGGGAGGAGAGAAGAAAAGATAGAAGAAAAGATAGAAGGGAGGAGAGAAGAAAAGATAGAAGGGAGGAGAGAAGAAAAGATAGAAGGGAGGAGAGAAGAAAAGATAGAAGGGAGGAGAGAAGAATTGATAAAAGAGATGAGCGAAACGAGACATAAAAAGTGAAAACAAATGAAAAGAAGAAACAAATTTTTCTGCATAATGCTCATAAGATGGAAAATAATCATAAATATCCTTTTAGCATCGTTTTCAATAGGTTTAGATTCTTATAGACACACACATAGTCTTTCTTCTAACTCTGTACCTTTAAAGAGTCAACAAGATCATCCATCGTTTTATCTTTTCGAAGGGGAAGAAATTCGTTTTTGGGAATGTCAGCGATATCCAAAAGATGAAAATACTCCAATTTCTTTGATTCATACTGAAATATCATATTCATAAAACAGCAGAATTCATAAGAGTTTCTCCTTTCTTTTTTTTTTGATAGACTTTAAAATATAAGACAATAGAGTTAACCAAACACTCAGCATATCTTCTATTTTTCTTCTTTCCACACACTCTGTCCACGAATGCGAAAGATATAATAAAAAGTAGAAACAGATGGAAGTTTCATACGCTTTATCCGCCCTCTCCTCATAAACACATTGTTTCACCTTCACTTTTTCATTAAAAATAGAAAAAAATACTTGATAACGATTTACAAGGAAAATATAAAGGATATTCAAGAAATTCTGGTTTCTATTGCACGTCTTGGAGAGGAAGAGTAGTATCCAGCATTATTCTATATGCCTATAATACAATAAAATTCCCTTCCTCATGCTGTGGAATTCTCTCCCATTCGTACACTATGTAAAATCTATTTTTTACACCGATTCACGCATGAAACAGAAACTCCTCTTGCCACGTGATTCTCGATAATTTTTTCTTTTACAGTTTCATTCCTTCTTTCCATGAGTTTTGCTTCTTCTATATTCATGTCTCTTACTTCTCCCCGCTTCAGTTTCATTATATATTTCATTCCCTCCATTTTATCCCCTCCCTCCAATTCCATTCCCCTTCATTTCATCCCCTCCCTTCATTTTATTACTTCTTTTCACTTACAAGAACTTCTCGAAATTCAAAATGTGCCAGCTGAATACTCTGATAAGCATATGTAGGTTCAATATCAATAATCTTCACACCTCCCTCCTGTGAGAGTAAAACCAAAATTCGATCGTTCAAAGCAAAATGAAGTTCATCACACTCAAAGAAAGAGGGTCTTAACTTTTTATGAAAGGGTGGAAATAATCGTGGTGAAGGAAGGAGGGGTGTCTCCACCTGAGGTAATTCAGAAGGAAGAGAAGAGGAGGAGAATGAAGAGATTGTTTGTTTTTTTACGGAGAAAGCGGACGATGATAGCGATGAAGCCTCTGCTAAAGGAGAAGAAAGCGAAGAAAATGCCAAGGCAGGTTTAGGAGGCATATCTCCAATAATAACTTCTTCCACAGGATTATAATGGCGGGTATCAAAAAGAAGAAGCGATCGGCTATAAATTGCCTGAGTGGCGTCGGCTGTAGATGCACAACCTGTCGTCAGCAATGCCCGTAAAGGAGGAGGAATGTGGCTGTCAGAGGGAGTAGAAAGAGGGGGGATGTGGCTGTCAGAGGGGGTAGAAAGAGGGGGGATGTGGCTACCAGAGGGAGTAGAAAGAGGGGGAATGTGGCTACCAGAGGGAGTAGAAAGAGGGGGGATGTGGCTGTCAGAGGGAGTAGAAAGAGGAGGGATGTGGCTGTCAGAGGGGGTAGAAAGAGGAGGAATGTGGCTGTCAGAGGGGGAAGAAGAAAGAATAGAAGACGAATTGAGCATTGTGGAGGTATTATAAGGTTCTTTAGATAAAGTAGAAAGAAGAATGGAGGAGGTAGAGGAAACATTAGACAAAGCCTCTTTACAAGGAAACGTAGAACAAGAGTCAGGAAAATTAGTTTCCTGCAAAGAGAAGGCTGAAAGGGGATCCGGTGGAGGGGCTGAAACAATAGAAGCGGATGCAGAGAGCGAATAAACTGCAGAGAGAGATCGTGAGTAAGAAGAGTCTATAGGGAAAGAAGAAGCAGAGAGAGATACCGTGCGCAAACCCTCATCCTTCGATAGGCCATCGTGAAATATGGCCCGTTGTTCTTCTACCTTTGAGGGGAAAACTTGGATAGACGAGGAGGCATTTAAAATAGGGGAATTCATGGAGGAAGAGGTATGCAGATCAGTGAAAGGATGTTTTTTTTGCTTCTTTTTTTTGTTAGAAATACTTTTAAAGCTTCTTCGTTTACTTTGTTTCTTTTTGGGTGGATGGCCATGACTACTCGCTAAAGGGTAAGCTTCTCCTTCTAGAAATGAAGGAAGGACAACCGAAGGAAATATTTCAGCCTTTGAGGAAGATAATGATGTAGATGAAGAGGAAGCTGTGCCAGAGGAAGGCTCCTCCCCCTTGGGTGAGGAGGATATACATGAAGATGCGTAGGAAGAGGGGGAGACTAAGTTTCCATCACAAGGTGAGGAGGAACCGTATTTCTTTATTAAGGCATGGTTCAACTGTGAGTCATGTGGTTGTGTAGCCACACAAAGAAGATGACCACATTGACTAACAGCCATACAACGAAGCAGTCGGCCACGTGGATCTTGAATCTGACGATGAAGGCGGCTTGCCCATCGATGCTCTACGTTACAGTTAATGGCTACATCCATCCTTTGATTGGTGCATAGTTTCAACGTAAGTTATGAGACTTCCTGAAGGAGATGTGCTGCACGTACAGAGTATATACAAGGAAATAACTTTAGCCTTGAATACTACAAGAAGTATACACCAAGAAAGTCGGTTAGCTGTACATTAGATAGAAAGAAACAGACGTACACCCGCAGTAATAAGAAGAAGAGTTCAAAGAAGAAGGGTAGGTATCCCGTCATCAGAAAAGAGAACTACTCTATCTCTTAGAAATAAAGAGAATAGTAATAAAGATAGCGTTTTGCTTCAATTTCCTCATTTTCTCGTTCAGACATTTCTTCGGTCTCCAAGATATCCGTTTCGTCTCGCTTCACAGTCCCATTTCTCGGCATTCTCTCTCATAGGTTGTCTGCTTCAGACTCTTACTCTCTTCTGAAAAAATGCAATTTTAAATATTAACGAGAAGAACTACAGGCAATTACAAATATATAAGTGGTAAACGTTTTTTTCATTTTTATAGTATACGTAATAAATAAAATTTACTAGATATAATGGGAAACTAGGGTAAAAATAAATTGTAAGAAACACTGCAAGGAGACTCTGTGATAGTGAGATAGAGTGAAGGGGGATGTAGAAAGAAAGAAGAGGAAATATATTAGATATAGTTTATAGAATAAACCCCCGCCATTTAACCTGGTAATTCTTTTACCTTTTATGAGAAACATTCAACTGGCAGTATGACTCTATAGACACACAAGGTAGAGTATAGCTATAAGATTTATGCGCATTCGTCACGTTATATATAAAGGAATATTTGATCTTGTCTGAGCAAACAAATAATGGCTTTTTAAGACTCTCAAAAAGAGAAACAAAAAGAATGGACTAGCATAAGAAAATCCTAAAACAGTAAACATGATATTGAAGATGAATATACAGATACTTCGAAGAACTGAGGTTGATGTGAAAAAGTAAACAAATGAAGGAGAGGATCCATGATGAGGAAATCAGATGACAGTGTACCGTAGAGAGGAATGAAGAAAAACGTTAAAGACGTTCATTTGTAAAACAAGGAAGGGTGCATTTCTTGAAAAAATGGCACTGGATAGCGAGAGCTGAGGAAGATAAACTTTCATTCATAAAAGAAACATGAGCTTACCAAAAGAGATATCGATCCTCTACACCCTTGAATGGTGAGGGATTCTCACGGCTTAAAAACGAGATGTCAGCAAATAATGACACGCGGTACAAAAATTCTTTTGGAAAACAGTGGAAGAAGAATGAGAGCAAAAAAGAAAGAGGAAGGTAATAAGAGGAGCAAAAAAATGGCCAAATATAAAATAGAATAGATAACTGAAAGGACAGAGCAAGAAAGGAACATCACACATTCTTGTCTTCCTCTTACATGCATCAATTCAATTTTTGAGAAAAAGCAAAAATAACTATCATCACAAAATAATCCGATAGAAGATATATTTCTGCAAGCATTTCCTCATGTATTCCCTGAGCTTGTTGCAATGGAGATACTCGTCCACATTATCGCCTCTACCCATACAGAGTAGCACATATCTTCTCATCTATGCGCAGAAATGTGACAACTGGAAGTAATGGGACCATGAAGTTCAGCTATAAGAATATTCCAATTCTCATATTACCATTCAGATGCGGCACAATCAAAACCAACTTAATTTCACATAGCATGCACTGTTTGTATTCATAAATAGCAAAAAATTCTCACGTAAGCAAAATGCAATACTTGCAGCCCAGAGAATGAAAATGGATCATAGTTCAAAAAAGGTAACGTATGCAGAAAGCACCCGAGAAACCATATATATTCCTATAGCAGCAACGAAGAGCAGCAAAAACGATAGACTACACATGAAAGACACTTGCACCTGATTTTGAAAACTCGTGGAGTAAGAAAAAATTTCTTCATTTAATAGAATAGCAATGAAGAGGCAGAAACGGTCCCTGTACGTACACTCTGAGAATGTCCCGTAGGCTGTCTATGTGGCTCGATGACAAAAACTAAATTCCATTTCTTTCCATAGAAGGAAAAGGAAAAGATCATTTCACTATGGCGGAGAATTTTTATGCCAAAACGAACGAATACGCCTCCTAGCAGTGTTTTGGGGAGAATGTGATCTGATTACTTCTTATTGACATCAAAAATGAAAAACATTTTGAATATGAGTAAATGAAGCAGTTCTTTAATTATTTTTTATCGCAATATAATGTATGTACAACTTTACGTCATGGAGCAAGCCTTTTCATTGGAGAGTAAAAAAGAAATTATAAGAATGAAGATAAAATGATATATATAGGTAATAATTAAGAATTTCTACAGGCCAGGAATTGCTAGTGGTTATGCCTTGCTTATAATGTAGTCAAATTAAACGTTATTCATATAATTCGACAGCAGGTAACTTTCTCCTTCATCTGTTTTGCGCGCAAAATGCAAGGAATGTCTATATTTTTAGTTTCTACACGGAATAATCAATAAAAATTCCGAAAGTACGATTGTTTGAGCTATGAAACTGAACATGAAGAGGCGTGTACTTCTCGCTCTACTAAAATTCTTGTCGTATACGTATATCTACCACCGCTATATTTTATTGAAAGAGTGCACAGCTTATTGTAGCACTAGCAATTTAACTGGCATGAAAGTTTTCGCAACATTAATTTATCTTAGCAAATTGTGGAATATTTAATTATCGTTTTAGTGTATTGCAGCGCATATTTTACATGTGATGTAACAAATGGACTTGTAACGGATGTAGATAGTTAATAAGTAATGTTTAATTAGAGTTTAGGTTAAGTAATTAATGTCTAGGTTAAGTAATTAATATTTAGGTTAAGTAATTATACCGTGAGTAAGTAGTGTAGGAATGAAAGTGAGTTAATGAAATGATATATGTAGGACTAAGTTAACCCATGCGGAAAGTAGTTACGGAGTAACCTGAGTAGTAGTGGGAAGTGGGGTACGAGTTGATTAGGTGACCTGTCGTAAAAACGAAGGATGAATAGAAAAAGTTTGGTAAAAATTTTTCATTCTGTTTTTTCCAGATGCTCCCATTATCTAATTGTTGCTTGCAAATAGGTTCTTTTTGCATTTTTTGTTATTGAAATAATGCTTGTATTACAATTCTCCCAAAAAAGCCTGCACAAGATCAAGCAATGTTAAGACTGCTTTTTTTTAATAGTGGATCCCTGCTCTGGGTAACAAAAGTTAGAGAAGTGCGTCACAGATACCATCTTTAACGCTCAAGAACATAGACCATTGCCAGTATCCCGTATATATTACATATCTACAATTAATTCGGATAATACAAGAAAGCACGCTACTTTTTATTGTACCAACGCTAAATTCGCCACTCACACAGTCCACCACGTAAGGCTACAAATGCGAAAGCGTATGGGAATTTGCATATATACAAACTGTAAGGTTGCTCTCTTACTCCATGCAATAATTTTATTCCTTCCTATAATGATTAGTTACTGAAAAAATAACAAAAAAATGACAAAAAGATAATTTCACGTGTGCTTCACTCTAATCAAAGTAAACAAAACAAGCTACAATTTCATACCGCTCTTTATTATTTATATTATAAAGGCATAGAATAACAAGCTTTCAAAAACAAAATAGTTACGTTCGTATAATCTCATTGAATACTGCTATTAAATTGCTTCAAAATTTTTTACTGTCGACTGTATGATATGTATCAGAAAAGACAGTTGTGGTATTTAAGCCTATAAAAAATGCAGGACCACAAGTGATATATCGTAATACTTATCTTTGCAATCCTTGTAAAATCATGACGCACAAAAAACGCTTGAAATATACTGAAGCTGAACTGCCAAAAAATCGCTAATACTTCAAGTAGAAATAAGATAAACCGGATTCCAAGGGAAAACAGAATTGTTTCTCATCAAATTGCATACAGAAACGTAAGAGGGCGAGTGTTCCCTTCCCCCGCTTTCTTTCCAAAGCATACCGTACTGGAAGAAAAGTTCGCTTCGTGCTCCTTTACGCGGTATCGAAAGCACCCAAATTCTTTTACCAATGATGCATCTCCTGCATTCATTTCTTTCTATAAAACTTGCTGTTTAAGGAATTACATAGCTTTTCTCCAATAGCGCTTCTTACAATGGTAAAAACGTAACTCATGTAATTTGTGGTAACTTCATGCAACTGGTACGTTACCTTGCATTTTTTGGATGTTTATGAACAAAGCTGTTTCGATCGTGGTAACGTTCCTGTAAGATCTCTTCTCTTATTCAGGCTGCCTTTTCAATATTCTGAGTTGAAATTTTACCCCTTTTTTCACAATGACGTCGCATCGAAGAGGTATGGAATTGACTAGAGTACTACCTTCTTTTTAGATACATACTATCCCATTGTCTTGATTTATTTTTTGTGACATATGCTCGTAACCTTTACCTCCATAAAATTTCTTTCTCAGTTGTTATTCACTGTAGTCAAATTTTTTCTTTTTATCGAAAAAGCCGAGTCGGAACGTAGGTGCATTACTGTTGCACCATCTGTCAACTTGCTCTAAGAGGTGCTTTTATGGCAGTTTTTGTGTTTCTGAAACACCACTTTACAAGGTTTCTTAAGTATCTAAAAGGCTACAAAATGTGTAGTTCACAAGATAGAGAGATAAATGAAATGCTTGCTTTACCCTATTATTTCCAGCAATAACATCAGCTTTGACGATGATTTTATGATTTAATGGTATATTTCTGGGAGATTTTAGAAAAGGAAACAGTTATAGTGATAAATTTGATTTTCAATTCGGCAGTTGTGATAGGGGAAGCATTATGTATAAAAATCTTATTTCTTGTTGCTCTCCACCATGAGATGAACGCTATCACAAAGTGGTGCAATAACTCATGCGTTGAAGCGGCAAGTTGCTATTTTTGGGATGTGTTATTAAAGTGGGCAACATTTTTTTTCTCTTGCATTCCGTCAATGATGTTGTGTGTGTACACATGATTTGTTCGGGGAACGAATGGATTTTGATAAGCATTATTTGTTTGCTCTTTTTTGAAAGCTCTCTCTTATGCAGTTGCAAACTCGCGCCTACAATCATTTTTTAATATATGGCTGTATTTCTCTCCTTTTTTTATAATCCAAAAAATGAATTATGGAGTATTATAGGTTTCAACCGCTGGTACGAATTCGTAGCTTGAATGCTTGTCTGTTGAATTTTCAAATTTTCTTTTTCAGGTTTCCTATTCGCTGCGCTTTTCTTCTTTATCCTAGCGTCATTTGCAGTATTACGCGAGTACATGTTTATGTGGTACGCTTTTCTTTCGTAATCGCAAGAGATGAAATTTTTAAGCAAATCTTCTCTTTAATGTATGCACCATTGTAAAATCGGTTATACTGCATTTTCTTTCTTTGCAAATTGGGTTATATCGAACGTAAGTTGGACAAAAAATAGTACAAAAAATAATAGAAAGCAAACATTATCATATATATTTTTCTATATTGATTACATGGAATAAATAATTTTTGTGATGATATTTCTATCCTCTCTGGTCTCTTTTTTTCCAGGATATTTGCTACCACGATTTTAGGTTTCTTTATCATCGTAGACTATATCTTTTTTACAAGCGACACCTTCATCTTTGATCCTTTTTATTCGTAAGCATTTTAACAAAAATTGTTTTGCATGATCTTTGCCGACAATATGAAGGAAGATTTCATTTTTGGGAATCACAATTTCTTTCATGAGGCACATTTTCACGTAAAGGGGTACTAGATATGAGGAATGATGCTATACGATGATAGTGTGGGCAAAGTAGGAGGTAGTGAACTTTCGTGTGTGCATGCACTGTGTTTCGTTGGAGTTTTATTGGTTTTTTTAAACAACAAGTAGTATTTGACTTATAATTTCCTTACTGAAATTGTTGTTCTATGTAAAGAATTGTAGCATTTACTACTCGTGGAATGTGTTTCCTTCTGTGGCTAAGTAAATGGCTCCGAGAAAGTTTGTGAGGTTCATGTGGTACAAGGGAGAACAGGAGATGCACACTGAAGTGTGAACTTGGGAGGTTTCTCTGTCTTGAATATGCTAGTTGTTTTCCCTAATTATTTATAAAATTGGTCTAAAATCACTTCAGTATTTGGTATTACTCCCGAGCGAAATTTTTTCCATTGGATTTCAATGATGCACCCGCTTTATTTCTTGCTTAACAGTAGCGTACAACAGACTATCTTTGAAGTGCATTTGTTGACTTATACGTTGTTTTGCAGAAACTGGGAAAAGCGAAATTTCATGAGCTAGTGAAGGGTACTATCTTGTTGATAATGGAAGGGAAAAAGCGACGAAGATGCTCTTACTCCCTGGCTTTTCCACATCTGCTGATGCATTTTTTGTACCTAACGTGTTGAGGGTTTGAATATCAACTGGAAGAAATTTAATTGCTTGTTGCGTCAGCGTAATTTGTCATAAGTTGGTTGCTATTATAAAATTGTTTTAAGAAACTATTTTAACTGCAGCTGCAAAAGTATCACGATAAAAATACAAAATATAGAAATGACTTTTTTGTCGCATAAGCATACGTTGTTTATTGCGTAGATTGGTTAGCCCACTCATTGAAATGAAAAAAGGAAGCTATTTTCAATATGAAATTCTTCCAGCAGTTTTGTATTTCCGCCTTTGTACACCACTGTTTTTCTTGTTCTCTTGTGGAAAAGAATCACAGAGAATCTAGCATTCAAGCCATTTAGTGCGTGTGCACACAGTCTAAGTTGCTCTTTTGTTTGTTTCTTCAAAATTTAGATTAGAAAAAAGATCAAACGTTGAAATACTGTGAGCTACAGTTACTCATCTTTTTTGTACTGTTTCGATGAATAGTACGAACTCTAAATCGTAAAGCATTGTTTTTATTCAGTAATGATGATACAATGATTTGCTCTAGTTTTCTAATTAAACGAAGAATTTAAGTATACTATTCTTGCAATACCCGTAATATAGATTGAAATGAGATGCAATGAAAGAATCCTTAGATTAAAACCGATCAATTCGAATTAATTCCCGCACGGTCGTATTAAATATGCAACAATTGAAGCTTCTGTTCGAATGTGCACTGCAAATTGAAACAAAGGATTGCAGCAAAATTGTAGTGATTGTGGTGACATTAACTTATTTAATATGCTTAAATATTCATGTGATGGCAATGGAACGGAAGTAGCGTTAATTGATCGGATGCGTGTTGACGCAATATTGTAACAGCCTAAGATAAGTTTTAGACATAGGCTTGTAGACGTTTCAAGTAGCCAAAGAACAATTTTATCACTCGAAAGTAGTTGGAACAGGCTGAGTCCTTGAAAGCATTAAAATTTGTTGCAGTACTGATGCGCGAGCATTGCTGAGCGTTAGTTTCTGGCCATTGCCATTCTGTTGCAACATCCCATTTCTGCATGTTTTTGGGGCAACTTGACTAATTTGGCAGGCCATTCATTCATTGTTCTTTTACTATCTTTTGTCAATATTGTAATTTTGCATACATCAACTGCTCCATGGAATAATTATTGAACCAAATTGAAAAATAAACTACGCGGTGATACTGCGGAGAAATAACCACAAAAAAGCTTGAAATACGTCGAAAAAAGGAGAAACATAGCCAGACAAGGCAACCTCGATTGGATAGACAAGCTTAGCGAGCGTCCTGAAGTCAATGTGTTACAAGAACCTTACAATTCTTTAATGTGCAGAAGTGACTGTTACCCATGGAAACGATACGGTAAAAAACGTTTGCAGAATATTCACATAAAAACCAATTCATTCGGTCGTTTCGAAACAAGAAGAATGAGGGATGATATGATGCCCTTTCACTCGACAGTTTTAAAAGCTAGTACATCGGCAGAGTGTTGAGTTGAAAGTTTTAATCTATATTTTTATGATATAGGGGTTATAAAAGCTTCTATTCCCAAATAGCAGCCATATTCTGATTTGTTTTGATTGTAATGCAAATCCAATTCCAAACGAAACGGCTATAGATTTAGAAAAGCTAGATGTGTTTTTTCTCATTCGAAGCAATCATAGCAAGTATTGCGCCCGCATTTTTTATTGAGATATAAAAAAATAACCCAAAGAAAGATCAATTTTTTACATAATTTTAAAGTGAATTAAATCGCAGCTTTGTTTCACAAATTTCTTAGTTGAACTATGTGAGTGAGTTGGGATACAGAAAAACATAGAAAATAATTCAGCGAATGTGCGTAAGAAAGCTACAAAAAGTACAACACAAAAACTACGGATGCGCACACTCTTTTCCTAAAGCCAGATTTTATCACACCGTGAATAGCAACTACTTTTTCTTACAAGAGATAATTGGCTCCCTTTAAAAAATTTGCATCATTGGATTTCGAATACAAATGTGCTTTTGTAGAAGTTATTTTACTTCTAGATGAGATAACAATGCTTTTCGCATTGGTTCTTGAAAGCCAAAAAAATCTTGATTTTCAACACCTTCGATTGGGATATTTTTCACACTTGAACTACAAAGGAACAGTTTTTGAAATATCACACGTACGATTTAATCAAAGTTATCCATTGTTAATGCATGTTTCTTCTATAGGAAGAAACCGGAACCCTTCCACGCTTCTGACCATTCATTACAATGCTTTCTATCCATTCTTTTGCACTTTCTCTGTTATTGTGCGATGAGCGCTTCTCGATCTTCGAATCATTTACTTCCTTGCCAATGCTGCAGCAAAACGTGTAAGCATTTCTATAAGAATCTACCCACTAACACGAAGTATGTACTTACATATGGCGTTTAAAATGGTAGGTCGAGTAAAACGAATATCTACGTGCTACTCAGATGTCGATGTATTTAAGTAAACTAGTAAAAATCAGCAAAATTTACTTTAGGTGAAATGGTATATGTTTTCTAAAGTATGCACAGTAATAACAACTAATGGAACAAACCCAAATATCCCTACCTACATACGAATTAGCAAAAATTTGTTGACACTTGCGATACATGAGAAAATCACTTAGTAAAAATGATTTTAATCTCATAGCATGCAAGGAGTATAACTACAAAGAAAACAATAAATAAATTGAAGCGTGTGATCGTTGTGCATAATCTGTAGCATAAAATAAGTTTAAAACAAAAGGGCATACTGTGTGGAATCAGAACTAGCTTCAGGTGAATTCAGCTGTCGTAGAAGCTTTTGATTAATTGGATCTATGAGAGAAACATATATTAATGAAAATAAAAGCAAGTAATAGAAAAATTGAATCGTATTTTAGCATACTGGAATTTTCCAAACTCAATTCTTTTACAACGCAACAATGAAAAAATAAAACATGTGAATTTGTACTTCGTCCTAGCAACTTAAAGTAAACATATATAAAAAGCTGTGGTCCAAGTGCATCGTTAAAGGTATTTAAAAGCTCACTAACACTATAAATTTTGAATAAGCCGAGAAAAATGGAAAGGAGCTATTAATTCAACTTAATTACCACTACTTTAATCTGAACTACAAAGCTTGCACCTTGCCAGAAGTACCGATATGCCGGCTGCGATGAATGCGAGTCTTCGCTTTGTGCCAAAGCGAGATCTGACGGTTTGACCTTGTTTAGTGGCACCATATCGATCAAGAAAAACTTCCCAATGCTACCGATTCCTCTTTGGCTATTGACAAAAGTCAAAATGAATAAAAGATGAAAGTATGCTGTCGTATGCGATTACGTTTCTGCAATGCGAGTACAAAGGTTTTTAATAGTGAAAACTACAAACTGGTTCAAAAAGAGGTTATATGGATATCAACAATCCGCTTTCTTAGAGGTAGGGAATTGGTTCGAATGGCAATTCTTCTGAAGTTCATACACGTGGAGGAGGCTTTAGACCAGGATAAGCTATAGCTGCAGATGGGGCATCTGCTGCTCTTACAGCACAAAACCAATGGACATCAATAAGAAACAAAAGCATAGCAGTCTAGGAATGATAGAGATATGAAAAGCAGTTAATTATCTAATATAGCAAATGAGAACATTAACTGAAAATGATCGTGTTTTATAGTGATAACTTAACCAAAGTAAAAGAGCGAGTGAATTCATACTTGAGGGCTTCTCTTTAAGTTCGTATGATTCCCAGCAAGACTTGAATGACATGACTCTGCAAAGGCGCTCTGCACAAAACGACACGGTGCAACACAAAAGTTATTTTACAATTTTTGTCAATTACTTTCCTTCTCTTTGTTAGTGTTAAAATGTTTTTTCTTTAGCTATAGATTAAATACCGTTTTTTCGTCTATTTTCCCTAGTTTACTGTTGTACCCAATGGGTCACGTCGTCACAGATTATGTCCTTTCGCTTGAATCGGATGTCTTTTTGAGCATAGTTCAGTATATGAATCTGTTCTTTTCTGCGCACTACACTTTGCTGATCTGAAACACGTTTTTACTTTAAGGATTTTTCTCTTCATGGAATCGAAATTCAATGAAGCGGGATTAGGTGACTCGAAAAGAGTGACCAGCGGTCATCATCTGTCTTTGGAGAGACCCCAAAGGTCACTAGATAATGATAGCCCATTTGAACGCCCTCTACCGTTTACTCCTTCTAATGAGGGACGTTCCCATCGAGATGATGAGCGATTGAACCCTATGAGCGGTAAATCAACCCTCAGCCGTCCTCCCCCACCTACCTGGCAACTTCCTACTTTGCAACCATTGGTTTCTCTTCCAGTTACACCCTCTTCAACTTCTACTGTTTCTTCTCCTGTCGGTGCATCAAAATTGCAGCATTCCGACTTTCTTGAAGTACGACAGGATGGTAAGTTGACTAAAGTGGAGCGATGTAAAACAGTTTGAAATGAGCACGAGTGGTATAATGATTGGCTATGCAGTAAATACATTCTTCCTTCTCCTTATCAGGACTATAAGAAACTGTGAGATGTACATTTTTACGATGCGTTAGCCATGACATAGCCTGTTGAATTGTTTGTGAATGGAATGTTTTGTGTCAAACGATGAAAAGCATTCTAAGTATCATTTCTGCCAGGGTATTTAGCGGGAAATCTTTATTTTATGGTTGAAAAATCATTCCATCTTCTTGAGTCCTTACTATAAAATACCATCCTAAACAAATGTGTTTGCTGGAATAATAATTTTGTAGTATATTTTTAGTATCGGCATTCCTCTTATCACTCTTAATCAGCTATTCTGCTATTGTTGACTTCCAATCAAAGACTCATGATGATAATCGATAGCTGAAAATTAAAGATATGAGTTCATGTGGACTGATGTACTGAAGTCTCCATGTAACATTGCTCAAAGGTAAATGTATGTCTTTATGAAAATACAGTTGGGGCAATGATGGTAGCCGTTGGCCACCCTTCGATGACCTTCAATGTCAGGACTATTGATACAGTCAGCGTCTATACTCTACAATTTCTAGAAAGCCTGGTAACGATAAGCTTTTTTTATAGTTACTCATTTTTACTGTTGAATTGAAGAATAACCAAAAACACTTTTCGATGTAAAACGTGCATAAGGGATAAAACATTCCAATACTACGAATTTGTTTATTCTAACTCGTGTGTTACTGCTTATCGTTTTGAGAAAGAATGCATTATGAGGGATCTGTTTTCGTTACGTTGGAGAGTGTCATGAAGTTTGGTGGAATTATTCTTACTCTAAATAATGGAAATAAATTATTCCCAATGCTCTGTATTTTTGGGTATGGCTTCTGAAAACATGCGCCTGAAGCGAATAGCGAAATGAAGAGCTGCTAGGAAATGTATAGTTTTGTGGGACTGAAGCTTCCTGCTAGAGGAAAAAGTCACCCTTTTATTTTGTGGGGTTGATCTAGAATATTAAAAAAATAGGAAAAACATGAAAACTATAGTGCTGATGAATTTCTATTGTATTTACAAATAAGACATATTCTTACTTCAATATAGAGACGCAACTGTTCAAAGTATCTGCACACTTTGTTTGCTCCTTTACTCAACTTCTTTAGGTAAAAAGGGCACAGGCTATAAAATTAGCATCTGATGACAAACGATTGGATGCAGACCACATTGTATTAGCTTTGCAAGGTGATTTTCGGAAGCATACGCGATGTAGTCAAGCACTTGAAAATTTGCGCACTATGAATTGGATGACAAAAGCTTATGACGATCGCAAGTATACACAGATGCCTCAGTCTCGTACTTCGTCGAAATAGCATTTCCTACTTTTATGAACATGTAGAATATTTTGTCTTGTTATTCATACATTTGTAAACTGAGTAGAAAAGGAAACGTAGCACTCTCGCATTTCTTTACTTTTTGATCAGCGCTGGCCATAGCTACCCGTAATTCTTAATTTGCCAAGGGCGGAAATCTGCGGTCAATTTTATTAAAGAAAGAAGTAGAGCATAGCTTTTTCATTTTCAATGCTTTAATTTTATTATTACCATCATTTTGTACTCGAGGAATTACACATATATATTAAACGTGCCGCAAACTACGATAAAGCCTTACCCAAATACGAAAACAACCAACCCTTAAATCCGATCTACTTTTGTAATTTCCTGTTGAATCTACCTCACCAAAGTTTGTCATTGTAAGATATAGATTTCCAACTGTGTTGGCAGTTCAGTATGTATTGTGAGTTCCTGCGAATCATTCTCTTAGCTCTCAGCAGGGAATGCTTTATTTTAGCTCTCTCATAAGTCTATCCAAGTTTTGGGCGGCACGGCCCACCTCTGCTCATCGGGCAAATTCCGTAGAAAAATTTGTTTGCTTTGTGCTGACAGTGTTAGATGTTTCGTTTTCCAATACCTCTCTTGTTTTATGCACTCTTCAAAAGTAAAATATTTGTACGTTCGCATGAGCTCGAAGAAAATTTCCAAGGATTGTTGTAAAAAGGTCAAGTCTTCGGTGTTACTTTGAGGGAAAACCGACTGCCAACATTATATGTAGCACTTGAATGCTATAACCTCGTCCTTGACGTAAAATTTAACTCTGCCTTGTATGGGGAAAGTTGACTGAATTGTGGGGAGAAAGTTGCAAAATTTCAACAATGGAGTTAATTTGCGTTGCAACTTTTTTCAAGAAGAAATAAAAATCTTTTAACATATTTAAGCTCGATTTTTATTGAAGTTTAATAAAATTTGCACCTAGCATTGCTTTAAGTGTTATGCGTCCATGTTCTCTCGGTTGCAGAGTTTGTTCGAGTTGTATATCCCCTTTGTGATAAATGCGGCAACTATGATGCCGGAAAACTTGTACTTGAATGCTACGACTTGTAACGGGATAATAGTGAAGAAAATGTAACCTTTATTATCGCATTGACCCCGCTTATTCCGATAGTCGTTTTAAAAGAAATAAGTGTATAGCACAGTAAATATGCGAACATAGCTGATTTATCGTACAGTTATTTCTAAGTAGAATATATTTTTGAAAAAAATATGCTATTTTATCTCAAAGTAGAAGTGAATATTATAGTCGTGGCAGTCGTATTTTTATCAACTTATTCAAATATCTTGTATAACAACTGCACAATTTATTTAAAAGTGTACTATTAAAAAAATTATTTATTTATTCATTTACTCCGGTTACAAAAAATTCTTTTTCAGTTTCAGACCGTACATGCTTCATATACCAGTAGGTCAGTATAATTGCTAATATAGCAATCGCTGCCGAAAAAGAAAGGTATGCAATGGGAAGGAACAATTGATAGCCACTATACCAAGAAATTTCCGCCAGAACTACCTTTTTTGTACCTGAAAAAATATGAAAGCAAATATATTAGTTGAAAGACTAACTTATTGAAAATCAGGAGCAACAAAAAGACTTTGAGGTGAGAAGATATGCTTGATATGCACGTAAAATGCAGCTACTATGCCAACCTGCATAGGATTTAACAGGAAAGTAATTCTTCAATTTTAAAATTACTGGTAAATTAATGACATCAACTGAAACTTTAGCATAGGGTTTTCTGAATGTCGGTAAGGCTTCGTTGTCCATCCATACAATGAAATGGCTGTTTTCTACACCTTTCCCAACACCTGGAGAATGTCATGCCCATAACAAATTCAATAATAGGAACGAGTAAAGCAAGTCTGTTTCCAATTAGAGCATACGTATTTCTATGCTGAACCAGTATAGACACAGAAAACTCACTCCTCGTCAATACTTAAAAAAAGAATTGAAATATTATGGTGTATAATATTTCTTTTTGTGCAAGCATTGCAATAAATAATATATCCCGATTTGATTTTACTCATCATCGCCACTCTTTTTCATAGTGCATGTTTTGGATTTTGTGACATACACTTTAGCAAATAATTTCATATCAAATTTTGAAAATGTAAAAAATTTACCTGGAGTTTTTGAATGAAGGAGTATCTCCATATCAAGATCATAAAGCCAAAACGATACGTTCTTCGAATATTTTTCCATTATAGCAGGGGTAGGATTAACAAAATTTTCAGCAAAGTACTTATAAGTTATAGTATTTTTTGATTCATCCAAAGCTACATCAGTTGCCCCATCGGCCTGAAACAATTTGTAGCTATCATTGAATACTGATAGAGCAGACTGCCCACATGGATGAAGAATGCGCATGTCCTTAGACATAATTCTTGGGTAGCAGGACGCAACTTTTCCTTCTTCAACAAAGACATTTCCCTGTGAAAAATAGGAAGCAACATTTATCTTTTAGTTTTCAAAGGAAAACTACCGTGAAATTATTATTTAACGCCATATTTCTAGTTTTAACTGTATCTTGAAAATCTTATTAACAAATTTTTAGGTCTCTAATAGAATTATACTATATTAAGTAGACTACATGAAGTAATAAAATAGAAGTTGCAACAAAAAAGTGTATACAACTACATATTTTAACGAAGCACATTATATTTTTTTGCTAAGCTTAATTTATTCAACAAAAAGTCTAATGAAAACTTACGCGTAGTTGTGCAAAAGATTTAGAAAAAACATAATTACGATAATTCTGGTAAAAATTTGTCAACTCATAGAAAAGAAATATTTCGCCCTTTAACTGAGAAGCTGATTTCCTATTGCAATCAGAGCTATCAATCTGCAATAATGCAACATAAAATAAAAAAAAGCATTATATTCCTTTACCTTAACATGCTGATTATCAAAAAAGAGTAGAGATATTACTTTTTCATAAGAATTAAAGATAAGATACAGAAGAGATTTTTAACGCTGTGATTGCAAAATCTTTTGAAATTAAATAAAACTTAAAACGTAAAGAAACTGTCAATATTCATCAAAGATCTGCATTCTAATACACTATTAGTGTAGTAACTTACTTGTATAGTCTGAAAACCAGATTGCTGGGGTAGAGATTCCATTAGTTGCAGCTGAGTATATTCTTTTGAGCATTCTAGAGGGATTGCAAGAAGCAAGGAAAGACCAATAAGAAAAAACACTGCACTGAGTAACCACATAAAAAGAATAATCTTCGAACGAGATAAATATGGTTGGCAGCCTTTTTTTGCTATTCTTGTACTGCTGCTATAAAGTAACTTGTCCGGTGAATTGTTCAGGTCGTTGCTGGACTGACGTACATACTGATTGAAACATTAAGAAACGAAAGGGTAACATTTTTTGTTTATGATCTCGTTCATTGTGTTTTCTATGTGTATAGTTCGCTTGAAGTCATTGAAGATATTGGATTTGGAAACGAAATAAAAACGGTATAAGCGCGGTTATGTATATCTGCTACGGGAACACACGCAGGACAAGTCACAGAGAATATATCATTTTAAAAAAATCTCAGTAAATTTTATGGTAAGTTGCATGAAACCTACTAAAACGACTATGCTTCACATAGAAAACAAATTTATCCATTTACAGACTACTAACGCTATGACAAAGCATGATTAATGATTAAAAAGTATTGAAAAACAATTATTTTATACCTGTTCATATTCCTCTGGCTGCTCAAATTTCTCTGATTGTTCATTTAACTTGGAGGAAGTTGACGCATAATGTTCAGCTCCATCCTTTTGTTCACCTTTTTCTATTGCTCTTACAGGAAATGCAGTTACAGCTAACTCGATAGAATTTGGATTGTTTTCGCGGGCTTGTTTTGTCCTTTTGGTGAGTAATTTGAAAACTCCAATATTCATTGTCACGACTAAGCATCATAACCTCATTCTAATTTAATGTCTGAATGCACTAGTTGTATCCTGACATAAACTTGAACCAAAGAAAAAATGAGATGGACACTAGACAGGCAGATCTAGTCATCATTCTAAAAAACTCAATTTGAGCACATTTCTGTATTTAGTTCACAGGACCTATCCGCAACATATTCCGCACGTCCACAAATTGTTTATTCTAAATACAAATGATACAGATGCACGCTACCACACAGGAAATATTTCTGTTTTAATGCTTGTAGAAACAATTGGAATTGAGAATAAAAATTTGAAATATATGGAAGTTCCTACCAAAATGAAAACTTTGACGGTGTGCAATAACCTTTCCTAGAAGGTAGCCAATCAGCTTAAGAAGGAAGCAAAATTTTGGCTAGTGAAAAAATGTCAGCCTCTGCCCGATAGTGTACAAAAATAACGAGAGAGTAAGAAAAGAGAAAACAAAATGCATTCAGTTTTAGTAGGAAATGTAAAATACCAATAAGGATCTTTCTCTCACTCTATAAAGGCTATAACGACGTTCATTTAATTTTCACCTCGTAAAAAATTTTGTGGTACTGATTAACATTTGTCTTATTTTCTATTTAGTCTAAAAATTCCATTGTAATGCACACAGCAGTGATAAATTTCTTCAGGAATGGATTTTCCCAGTACTCCAATAGCAAACCATTAGCCACTCCATGAATTCCGCAAAGCAACTACCAGTTTCCCAAGCGATGTTTTGTAACTGTAATAGGAAACCAGTAAAATAGAACTTTCATTGCAAAAAGAATATGATTTGTTAATATAAAAGCTCCTGATGTATATCACAATCTAGCCAGATTGACTTTTTGAGTTAGTCAGTATGACTTATTGCAGGGTGTGAGGAATCTATATTCTAAGTGACTGTAAATACTCGCAATTATCAACAATGTATTTACTCTAGATATTGCCGAGTGCTAGGTAGTAGAGAATTCCGAATTGAAAGTTCGTATTTTCTTAAATTTTAAGAGAGATCGGCATGTTTCTTCATTAGCGATGTTGTCCACAATAACTGTTTAATTTATGAAAGATTGTTTTCTAAAGTGGTCAAATAAATAAGCATGATTTTTTGAATGCTCCTTTATTATATTGTCGGATAATCAAATTAAACTGAATGCAATCTGCAGACTCTAACATACCGTCTTACCCAGTTTAAAGGCAAATTAACTCATTATCCATTTTGCTGACATTTCGGCGTTAATTACTATTCCTTCTGCATAAACAATACAAATTTTGCAACTGAGGCTTTCGCATGATAATCAGTGTAACTCTTCCTTCAGATTTTTTGCGAATCAAAACACACCGATTCCACTGTCAAGCAAAAGTACTAAAAAATTCGCTATTTACTTGCTAACATTGGTGCAATTCTAAATTGTTTAGTCAATGCGTCGCGTTTTTTAATGCATCATGACATATTTAAACTTACCCCTATGATATGAAAATTTCATAAAGTATAGCTTAAAAAGTTAGTTGATACCTATTCTAAACTTGATTGAATAGGAGCTTGTGTCGCACGTACTATTCAATATTTTTCTTATTTTAATTTGCATATTTACTGAAAGTCATGTTTTCTAGTAACTTGGAACAAACATATATCATTGTCGTCAAGTGGTGGATAAACACCCACGAAAAATGAAAAAATCGAACTAATAGTGAAGATAAGCATTTAATTGTGATTTTCATATTTTTGGTGTGTACTCAACACGATCTGCATCATAAGCAACAGCTTACGAGTATTTCTATACCAATGTTATAGTGTGTGAAAAGTTACCTTAATCAAAATTAGCAAAGTTCTCAACGATTTGCACATTTAATTGTTCTTGCATTGCTTCAAACGGTTCTCTTCCGCACTATACAATAAGCAGAAATTGATTGTAGCAGGTAAACTTACTATTTTGCTTGAATAAATTATTTTCTTTTTACTAACTCAAATAAATTGTAGTGCTGAATCATTAAAAAAGTTTAAAGTAGCAAGATAAAAGTAAACCAACATTTGCTACAGTTAGCTTATTCTTCGGTTAAAATAAAAAAACTTTACTTACAGAAATTAAGTGCTTAAAAGTGAAAACAGCACATATTTTGGGGGTAGAGGACTCACAGAGCAATACGCTGCACTCAAATACTTTCAAACTTAAGTTAATCCTTATCCACATCCAACAAAGATACACTCCGCCCATATTTTAAATTTAGAATCCTCTTTTTAATTATAGCAACTCCTAAGATATTACTGCATTTTATGTAAAGTGAAAATGTAAGACTAATGTTGAATGTACCAGTTGCAGGCAGCGAATGCAGACGCATCGGAAAAAGAGACAGAATTAGAGAAATTAAAAAAACTGATTTATCTTTTCGTCTCTACAAGTTACGCGCAAATTTTTTTATACTGCATTACTTCCATTTATTATCACCATCCCTGTAAAATTAACTTACGAATGTCAGTTCTTTCTACTTAGCTTTTCAAGAAATGAGAACAAAATAGCAAGTATTATTTGCTAAGTATCAAGCCTAAGGTTAAATCAATTTTTAGAAAAACAAGGCAGGTAAACCGAAGAATCTGCTATTATGTGCTTGCTAATAACAATAGTAATTAATTGTATCGTAGCATGGAATGCAAGTTCAAAGGGTGAAATACTGTCATGATATGCTTTCAAGTATATACTCTCTAGATAACTACACAGTAACGGAAATAAGGTAAAACAAGATAACATTGTTAACTGGCCAATACTTGTTTCATGTAATCACTTTAAGATTATTTTTGAAAGATCGTATGAAAATTGAAGCATAGTAAGTCGAACAGATTCTATCTCATGTAATAAAATAAAAAGCTAACATAATTAAAATTGGAGTGCCATGAAATCAATGAATCAAATAAGAAACTTGTTAATAAGTATCCTATTTTTTGTTGGAATTAAAGTTGATTTTTGTCAGATCCACCCATCAAAAACAGAAAAAGCATGGAAAAAATGCAATTTAATAATTTTCATAGCGTTATTCTTTTTTATTGTTTTATATATGACATATTTCCAAGGCAGTATCATATGGGATCCACTTTTTTGAACTATATTTTGGTCCCTCGGAAGATTTAATGTCTTGCTGTTGCCAATATTTAAATGAGAACAACCATCTATTGCTAATGTTTTTGCAGCCAATTACACACAGGAATAACCTAATATTAAGGAAATGGTTTCTTGAATTTAATTTAGGAAGCCATATTTGCTTTACATTTAATTTCATAGCCACCCAGCAACAATTAATTTTCCTACAATATAGGTTTTAGCTATTTTGCTTTGGTTAATTGAATAAAGATGGTTCTTTAATTAAAGTATACTTGAAAAGTGTAAAAGTGTTACAGAATAGCAAGCTGGTGATTTGCTAATGCAGCATGCCACTTGTTCGTTTTCAATCATGCTAAAAATAATGAAATGTTCTTCACTTGTGCTTAAAAATCGCAAATGATTGTTCCTTAAAAAAGCAAATAATATTCACCATAACTGGAATTCATTTCTCTTGCAACAAGAATAGCCCCCCAGTTATATCCTTGAAAGAAGAGGCCCCTCGATGTTTGTCTTTAACATCTGTTTGATTCGAGTAATATTTTTGAATATTTGCTTCAGTTTTATCCCTCTCCATTTGCAGTCTCCGTATGTTTTTTTTAAACAAAAGTTTATCTAACTCGAAAATCAAGTTACTTCGGTTCTTCATCTCCAAACACTGGTAAGAGCGCAACCCGCAGTAAAATTTTATTGGGTTCCCCGCCCACGGCAGGCACTGAGAGGGAGAAAAATCAGGAGCAGATGCTGTAGCGAAAGCGGTGCTTTAAGCTGCTTGCCAGCCGTGCCGCAAGTGATGCAGGGCAATGGCAGTGGCCACGGAATCGGCTGCCTCGATTATGGAGATCTCTGAATTTCCATTTCGCTTCAAAATAGACTTTTCTGTTGCTTTTTTTGTTTCGTTTTTCCCCGATTTTTTACTGCAAATAAAACTAGAGCACTTCCTCCAGTATAGTAAGGGTCAGTGGCCACTTTCCCCCGTGTTGCTTATGTAACTTTACTTATGTCAACTGATTATAAATGCATATTTTCGTCGCATTTGCACTTAAGCATCTTAATTTAAGGACTGAGATATCATATATGTACATATTTTTTTGTTCTCTTTTCTCTGGTTTTAAATTGTTGCTTTCGATTTTATCTGCCATCCAGCTAGCGGTACTCATCCGAAACGTGGCTGCTATTTTCAACAGTGATCCGGCTTTTGCTACTACCAGAATCCCTTTTGCCTCGGATAATCGGATAAAAGAAAATATACTAAAGGAAAAGACATCATGTGACGAAATTAATTTTTATCTGAATGCATTTTTCTTCTTCTTTTTTACGTGATTACGCTTAGGCTGAAGCGCCACCCTCTTTTTTTAATTCGTTCGCCTGTAGGCTTTAACATTTATGGCGGGAAAATATCGTATAGTAAAATGAAAATAGTATTACCTGATGCGCTTGTATCCACCTCCGCCTGCTTTACTATTGTGCCTTTTTCTTTTTTGCAAATGCTGGAGAATCTCCTTTCGCATAATCACTCAGTATAGTTCCGCTTTGGCCCATTGCGTTGCCCTATTCTTTACGTACTCCGCTGCTCTATTTAATGCTTCGACAAATTATAATCGTTGCTCCTATTTTTCTTATTGGCGCATGTAAATCAGTCTCATTTTCTTCGGCGATTTTCTCTTTTGGTATGTTGCATGTTTCTATTCCAGAATTTATGTAAACTCGTAAGATATAGAAGGTTTTTTTATGCCACTGACGATGCTTTCAGTGTGTTCAAAAGTGCTACTTGGCATGATACTATGTGCGTACAATTATACCTTTCTAATAGGTGGAAGGAGACCTCCATCCTTTTTTATTTCAAATCCTCCTCTACAATGGAAGCTTCCCTTTTAATTTTTCATAAATTCCAAGGCAGCAGGAATTTCGCATCCTTCCTTCTGCTGTACTGAGATTCTCTCCTTCCACCTGTATGCAACGGTTGTCTCTTTTCTTCTCCTGTCTCTGCTAGTATATCCTCTCTTTTTTTCGTGTTGAGACAGCCCACTCTTTCGGTTTATTGGTCTCGTTTGCTGCTTGAGAATTTTTTATGGTGTGTTTTAACAATTCCTTCCAGTCACTATAAAAATTCGTTTTTTGAAATCTTCTCACGTAAATCTGTAGCTGGGAGGCAATTTTTTTGCCCTTTCTTTTCTTCACGTGTTCACCCTATGTATGGACAGTCTTTCATAGAGAACGGTTATGCGTTTCTGTTTCTATTGGTTGCATATTTTTGTTTCTCTGAGTTTTTCCTTGCAGTGATGACTCTATAGGCGTGCTATTGAAGGTACCTCGTCTATGCGTCTCTCTCTGGCTAATTTTTACCCACCTATCTTATTTTAAAACAGTGACGATATGGCTATTCGCGGTAATTTCTCGCCTCTGACATCCCTGCAGAACTCTCCCCTCTCTACCGGCTCCACTATCGCCTCCCCTCAAGTTTATCGCCTCGCTCGGCGCCTCTTTTTTATCTTACGTAAACCTTTACCACTCTCAGAGGGTCTTCATCCCCCCGTCATTTCCCCCCCCTCCTCCTCTTTACCTCCTGTATCTATCACCTCCTCACCCTCCTTGACCTCTCCTTTATATAATGAAGATGCGTACTCTCACCCTTTTCCTTCTGTCGTGACCTTTATACTTCATCGATTGGTGGAAATTGCTCAGGGGGAGAAGGCGGAGGCCTCTTCCGATTGCTCCTCATCCTCTTCCTCCCTCTTGTCCGATTCTCACCTTCGCACTCCCCTCAACACCGCTCTTCCCTCTTCTCCCTATTCCTCTAGTGATCCTCCTGCGGAGATTTTGTTGCCCTCGTTAATATCATCTCCGCATCTTCTTGTGGATTTGGTGACGCAAACTGAGGGTGGATCTCCTTCGCCTCTATTGAATGAAAAAGCACTTTTTTCTGGACAAATCCTTCGTTTCACTCTCATGGAATGTCTGCCTCCTCCTTTGAAGATTCTTTGTTCTTTCTGCTCTTCTATTCTCTATTGGCTGGAATTAAATCGTCGAGACCATTTCGTTTTTATACGTGCAGACTCTATCACAAATCCTATTGAAATTCTGGTAGCGAGTCTCGTTCTTGTCCTTCATTCAAAATTGAAAACATTTGATCCTTGTACAATTTCTCCCTTTTGTAAGGACACACTTCTTTTTCCACGTCTCTCTGGACTTTTTTTTGTATTCCCGGTATGATTGGGAAGAGGAGAGGATAGGGGAGAAGGAGAGGTGAAGAGGAAGAGAGGGGAAGAGGAAGAAGAGAGAGAGAGGGGAAGAGGAAGAAGAGAGAGAGAGGAGAAGAGGAAGAGGAGAGAGAGAGGGGAAGAGGAAGAAGAGAGAGAGAGGAGAAGAGGAAGAGGAGAGAGAGAGGGGAAGAGGAAGAGAGGGGAAGAGGAAGAAGAGAGAGAGAGGGGAAGAGGAAGAAGAGAGAGAGAGGAGAAGAGGAGAGGAGAGAGGGGAAGAGGAGAGAGAGAGAGGAGAAGAGGAAGAGGAGAGGAGAGAGGGGAAGAGGAGAGAGAGAGGAGAGAGAGAGAGGAGAAGAGGAAGAGGAGAGGAGAGAGGGGAAGAGGAGATAGAGAGGGGAAGAGGAGAGAGAGAGGGGAAGAGGTGGGAGGGTAGAAGAAACTATAGACAAATGGAGGAGAGGAAGGAGAAAGGAGAAGAAACTGAAGAGAAGGAAGAAAGAGACGAAACTAAAAATGAAGAAATTGAAGTTACGATTTAAATATGGAAGAATCGTGTTAACTAGAGCAGGAAGTGGGCAAAAGAAGTTGAATGAAACAGAAAAGGAATTGAAAAGGATGAACGAAAAGTAAATAAAAAAAGCAAATATTTTAGATAAAAATAATAAAAATGGCATACAAAAAAGCTATAGAGCAAATCAAATTTTGCAGTAGATGTTTGAAATGTTGCAGATACCACCAAATCCTTCTTGTTCACGTATATTGCAATGCTTTCATCATATTTTGACGGTAAGACATTCAGAATGTTTGTTTTATATATTTTGTATTTCAAAAGAAGAAAAAATTCTTACGGAAACATTTTGTTCTGATATAAAATATGTTAATAGAAGTTGCAGACAAGATTTTTTTTTCTTTTGAAATTCAATTTTATTTTGTTTTTCTCTAGAGATGTTATTATTTGAAAAAATAAATTCAATGCTCTTTGTTGATTTTTCTATTTCTAAATTTTTTTTATTTCTAAATTTTTTTTATTTCTAAATTTTTTCTTAGGAAGATTTTATTATAAATCAAAAAGTTTTTTTGAAGATTATTTCGATGGAGAACTTTTTAGCTATTAAAAATTCATTAATAATTGATGTTTATGTCAATAAGAAAGAAATTTCTGATCCGCCTTCGTTACATTTAGGGGAATCATTTAAAACAGGTGATTTCTTTTTAAAATTTTTTTTAAAAAATAAATAATTTAATGCAAAGAAAAAAATATATTTGAAGGAGAGAAAGAGAGAGAAAAGGTTTATAATAGAGAGAATAAGAAAACTATAGGCGGGGGAAGATTTTTACACCAATATTTTTTTTTCATATATATAGAATTCTTCCTTCTCTCTCCTCCTGTTAACACTATGGATTTTTATTTAAAAAAAAATCATTTCTAATAAAATAATAAACTATTATTTATTCTCAGACAACCAACCACACTCTTCTCCTTTAGTTATTCCTAGTTATATTCATCTTCTATCAAGTTCTACAACTGCAATGGTGATGCATTCTACAACATCTTTGGTAATTTAATTCTTTATTTTTTTTAAGTTTATAAAATTCAAAAATTTATTATTTTTAATAAAATGAATATAAAACGTTTTATTTCATTTTTTATAATATGTTTATACCATTATATATATATATATATTTTAGGGGATGAGTACCTCCATTTTTGATTTTTTTGGTCTATTTTCTACAATAAAGAAGTCTGCTGCTTTCCCCTCTTTGTGTGGAGATATTCTCATCGTTCTTCGTTATTTGATAGACAAGGATAAAGAATTTATTGCTTTCTTTGCCTTTCATACTGGTAAAAGAGAGACTCTATTTTAAATAAATGAATTTGAGGTGGCATTTCATTGATGTTTTTCGTTTTAAAAAAAGAAGAAGAAAAAGAGAGATATACTACACTCTATGGACTCTCCTTTGATTTTTTTTATTTTCTGTAATTTTATTTATTTTTATTTAATATTAAGTAATTTTTTTCTTATATTTTTAATTTTTTTTTTCTTGTATTTTTAATTTTTTTTTTCTTATATTTTTTTGCTTCATTCTTTCTCTTTCTATTCCATTTTTTTCTTTGAAAAGGATTTCTGAACCAAGAAGAGGAAGGTCCAGTGCTTAAATTAAAAAAGGAAGATTTGGTTATTGACAGGTAAAGAAGAAATTAAAAAATAATTTATTTTTTCTTTTCTTGTTTTTGAGATACTTTGGATGTTTTTGTAGTAATTTTAACACTTTATTAATATATTTTTCTTTATTTTTTTTTATATTATATAATTCCATATCTATATTTTTTAATTCGAATTTTTATACAATTTAAACTATTTTTTTTTTTATATAGATCCCATCGAAATTCTCTCTCTGACGATTTTTCTTTAACTCTTGTTTTTTCTCGTCATAAACCTTCCTCTTCTTTTTCACGTCGTCCTTTTATGCTAAGAGATCCTTCTCTCTCATTGAATGAAAAAATTATTTCTAAAAATTCTTTTTCCACTTCCAAGGCTAAACGTACGTTTGAAAACAAATGAAAAAAAATTTGAATGAAAAATTATATTAAAAAAACAAAAAATGCATCGATATGGCGGAGAAAATTTTTCAGTGGATGTGAGAGGGAAGCGACGTGTACGTACACTCTTTTATCTGAGGAATTATGTTGTTTCAAAACCATTTTTAAAAAAAATATAAATTTTCCATTTTAATACTTTTAAAACTTTAATTTTTTTTTATAATCTAATAGAAATGCATCCATTCTCTTCCAATTGGAAATCTTTAAAGGATAACTCATCTATTACTTATTTAAGAGCACCCACAGCTGCAAGTTCTGAATTTGATGCCTATCATCTTTTTTCTCCTCCTTTGGTGGGTTGTTTGTTTAAAGATGTTTTCATTTCCACTTTGTTTTCATTTTTCTTTTTATTTCCACTTTGTTTTCATTTCTTCTTCACAGCAAAGTATCATTCAACTGATGAAAACTTCTGGTTTGAGTCATCAAGAGTGTCGATTGGCTCTACGTTTGTGTGGAAATGATGAAACAGAGGCTTTTAAATTCCTCTATCATTTTTGTTATCCTGGAAAATTGAAAGCTCCTTCTGAGAAATCTTTGCCTTATACAGAATCTCTACCCTACTGTCCACCTGCAAAATATGTTTGTTTTTTATATTTAAAAAAAAACTATTTTCATCTCTTTTTCTGTTTTTTTGGTTGCTCTTGTTTTTTACTCTTTATTTTTTTATTATCTTTTAATGCTAGTTCATCTCATCATCTCGTTTTATTTCATTTCATCTTATCTCATTTCATTTCATTTTATCTCATTTCATTTCATTTTATCTCGTTTCATCTCTCCTTCTTCCTCATCTCTCTCTCTTCCTCATCTCATTTCATTTCATCTCTCTCTCTCTTCTTCATCTCTCTCTCTCTCTCTCTCGCATTCCAGTTCTCTGTTAACATCCATTTTCATAATAAAAATTGAAATGTGTTCATCCTACTCCTTTTCTTCTTGTATTTTTATCACAGGCATATCCTCTAGAGAATAACTTCACTCCTTCTAAACTCTCTCCTCCTTCATCCCTACATCTCTCTTCTTCTCTCTCCTCTTGTACATCTCTGAATTCTTCTCCTTCGTTTATTTCACCTTCGTCTGCCTCTAATGTGAATGGCCATACTTCGTACACTATTAAAGAGATTGCTCCCATTCCTCATCGTGAAGAAGATTTTCATCTTCATAGAAAGGAGACAAACGAAAAGAATTTTTCAGACCCACACATTGCCTCTATTAAAGTAAGGAAAGAAGAGTAGTAAGAGGAGGAGAAGAGAGAGGAAAGAGGAGAAGGAGAAGAGAGAGTGGAAGGCGGAGGAGGAGAAGAGAATAGTAGGAGGAGAAGAGAATAGTAGGAGGAGAAGAGAGAGTAGAAGGAGGGGAAGAGAGAGTAGAAGGAGGAGAAGAGAGAGTGGTAGGAGGAGAAGAGAGAGTAGAAGGAGGAGAAGAGAGGAATGAAGAGAGAGTGGAATAAAACAGAGCAATTCCAAAGAAACTAACCTATAAAGAAGTTGAAAAATCTTCAATTCCTTAGATAACGCCTGCAAATTTCCAATATTCTTCATGTTCAACGACTATCTGTGTCTGTCTATACTCTTTCTTCTTTGTATCTCTGGTAGGATACATCCTGGTTTTCTCCTGTACATACAGCGTGTGTGTTTCTCTTTTTAGGAAATTCCTTCCTCTGGCAAGGCTGAGCCTCTCTCTTCTAATCCTTCCTCCTTCACCCATGGAGCCCTTCAGATTCAATGTAATCTACCTATGCGTTCTACCTCTGAATCCACCCCCGTCTCCACCGTACAGACATCTTCCAACGCCTACAAAGAGTCTGCAAAGAGAGGGGATGCAACGTCTATGGCCCACCCCCCCTTGAAATCATCTTCTCCTTCATCTTCATCTTCTGAAGAATTTCCTGTGCGTTTATTCTCCGTCTACGCCTTGCAACATCCACACGTTTCTTCGGAGAGTTCTACCCCTTCTCTCTCTACGGCAGATTCGTTTGGAACGCTTATTCCATCTTCCTCTTACAGCAATGGTACTCGACAGGATATATCTTCTCCCAGTATGGACAGCCTCCTTCCTCCCCCTTCCCTCTCTTCTTCGGAGACTCTGGAGGCAAAAATTCCAATATCCACTATGCCCTTGGATGTATCTACACGGTCTTCCCTCCCTGTGGCCTCTGCCACTTCTTTGCTTCCTTCTCCCTCGCCTCCTCTAGGTTCTCCTGTACGTACACTCGAAGATGCTGTCCACCCCCTACCCGTAGCCCCTAATCTTGGTATCTCTCAAGAAACGCAAACATCTCCCCTTCTCATGCCTCTTCCTTCCCCCCCTCTCTTGGGTTTTCCTGCCTCCACTCCCATTTTCCCTACTGGGAATGGCGAGAGGACTGACTGGATGTGTCCCTCAGCAGAGAGTTTGCTGCCTCCCTCCCCTCATCTCCCCTCGTGTCTATCCGCCTCATCCCTTCCCTCCTCGGTGTGTACACCCTCCACACAACCCATGCTAGATCCTGAGGATTATCCCCCTCTTTCTCTGAATCCCTCGTATATGGATATTGCAGGGAGGGAGATGCCTCCCCCTAGGATACTTCCGAGCCCCTCTCTACCTCTCACTGTCTGCCCCTCCTCTACTCCTCCCCCTCTCTCTCCCTCTAAGCTTCTCTCTGTGCTTATGGCGGTTCTTCAAGAAGCTCGAGGTTCTCTCTCTTCTTCCTCTGGAGGGGACACCCCTCATGAAGATTTCATCCCGTCTTCCCCCCCCAAGGTAGAAGAAACGAAGGTTCCCCTTGGACCCTCCTTCATGGATTGTACTGCTGAAGATTTTCATTGTATAGTTGAAAAACTCTGTGAAAATAAAACATTTCTTACACAGATAGCACAGTTGTATGCCGGTGTATGTACTCCATCGCCTCTCCTCCTTTCCAAAGCCACACAACTGGAGAGAGAGGCAAAGGAACTCCCTTCCTCCATTTCTACTGTTTCTCTTGAAAAAGAAGATTCTCTACCGTTTCAAGAGATTCTCTTGTCTGAGGATACTTCTTTGCCCTCTGTAGAGAGAGTTGCCTCTCCCTCTTTGAAGGGGGGTGAATTGCCCCTTCGGCCTTCCCTACAAGATGTATCCTCTGGAAATGTGAAGCCTCCGTTAGCACGTAAGGCACTGGGGAAGGGAGAGAGAGAGAGAGATGATGAGTTGAGAGAGAGATGATGTGTTGAGAGAGAGAGAGAGAGAGATGCGTTGAGAGAGAGAGAGAGAGAGAGAGATGATGCGTTGAGAGAGTGAGAGAAAGATGATGCGTTGAGAGAGAGAGAGATGATGAGTTGAGAGAGAGATGATGCGTTGAGAGAGAGAGAGATGATGAGTTGAGAGAGAGATGATGAGTTGAGAGAGAGAAGAGGGGAGTTTGTTAATAATTTTTTGAAAGGGCAAGAAATGCTAGAAGAAGAAATGTGTGTGTAGAAAATGATTTTTATTTCTTTTTTATTATTATTTTAAACTGCATAGATAGAAATGTATATCAAATTTTTCTTATATTCTTGTAGTATCCAATGGCTCTCCGAAAGTAATTTCTAGCAAGCGTCCTTTGAAGAGTCCTCCACCTCCACCCCCCAAGAAAGGCCCTCCACCAAAACGAGGAAATCCTCTAAAGGGTATAAATAGTGTGTGAATAAAAGAAGTAAAACAATGAAATCGATCCACACGTAGAAAAATGCGCAGAAAGAAACGATTGAATTTCTATGAATATGAGGAGGAGTGAATGGTTCAGGAAATGCTATTTTTACTAATTTTTCTTCTTCCTACGATAGGCCATAGTGAAGCGTTTAAATATCCACCACAATCTCTAAATCTTGTGTTTCTAAAATAATAAAATGTACTGAATTTAGTAATTCATATTTCACTTTTTAAATGCTAGAAATCTCTACAGTGTATGCTTCTTTTATTTCCTTTTTTATTTACTTGTTCTCTCATTTCTATTTCTTGCCATTCTTCACTTTCTTCTTCCTCCTCTCTTAACGTATCACTCTCAATATATCTCTCCAATCCTATTTCTCTCATCTCTCTTATCTTATTTCTCTCTCTCCATTCCTCTCTTTTATTTCATCTCATCTCTCTTATCTTATCTCTCTTATCTTATCTCTCTCATCTCTCTTATCTCTCTCATCTCTCTCATCTCTCTCACCTCCTCATCTCTCTCTGTCGACTCGTCATCTCTCATCTCTTACCCCTCACCTCTCTCACCTCCTCATCTCATCTCTTTCACCTCCTCATCTCATCTCTTTCACCTCCTCATCTCATCTCTCTCATCTCTCTCACCTCCTCATCTCATCTCATCTTTCACCTCCTCATCTCATCTCATCTTTCACCTCCTCATCTCCTCATCTCTCTCACTTCATTTCTCTTATGTAGACAAAGCCGCCGGGTTGGTGCCTCCTCCTGCTGTTAAAAAACTTTTGACAGGACGAAAACTTCATTGGAAATATCTTCAAAGTAATAGTATTGAAGGAACGATGTTTAAAGAATATTCTTTGCTTTGTGAGCCTCTTTCGGATACGTTGGTTCATCCTGAGACGATTATTCGTCTTTTCACTCGAAAACAAAATCCAAAATCTGCCATTATGATGGGAAAACAAAATATTCAAGCAGATAAAAAAATGAAAATTTTAAATGTACAGCGAGCACAAAATGTAGCCATTATTTTATCTCGTCTTCGACATCCAGTGGAAGTAAGAAGTTTATCACGAATCTTATACAGAATTAAGATGATGAGGGAGGAATTAGTATATGTTAAGATTTTAAGAGGAAGAAATGGAGGGGGGTACATTTGAGAGGGCCATATGTAGGATTTTATTTTAATTTTTTATATAATTTTTTATAATTTTTTATGATTTTTTATAATTTTTTATATAATTTTTTATATAATTTTTTATATAATTTTTTATATAATTTTTTATAATTTTTTATAATTTTTTATATAATTTTTTATAATTTAATTTTTTTATAAAATATATTTAATTTTTCATCATCATCTTATTATTATTTTTAAAACATTTTCAGACATTTGTAGAGAAATTAATTTCTTTCGATTATTCGGATATTTCAATTGAAGAACTTGAGAAACTTCCTTCTGTACTTCCCACAGCTGAAGAACGAAGCAAATTTTTGGAAATTTTGGAGGATAAAGAGATGGTGGAAGAATTACGAGATGTAGAGAAGCAACTTCTTCCTTTTGTGAAAATTAATCGGTACAAGATGAAGAGAAGAGGTGGAGATGAAGAGATAAAAATATAAAATGAAAATAAAAGTGAAACTATGAGATGAAAAATACAAGATTAAAAACAAAAAAAATATATAAAACAGATGAGAGTGATAAAAATAATTTTAATTTGTAATTCAAACAAAAGAAAATCTCTTGTTTTATTCTAGAATGCATCATATTTAAATCAATGTATTTTAAAAACTTTTCTTTAATTTTTTTTTTTTTTTGATAGAATTTCTTCTCGCCTTCGTATTCTTACATTTGCTTGCCAATGGGAGGAAATTGCAGAACGCGTTGAATCAAATTGTCGAATTCTTCAAAATGCAGCTGTAGAAGTAAAAAAAATTGAGAAAAATTTGATATTCTTTCATTAAAGATGATGATGAAGAAGAAGAAGAAAAAATTTTTATTGAAGAAGAAAAAATTTTTTACTATACTATATATAAAGATGATGTGAAGAAGAAAAAATATCTATCTTTCTACAAAAATAAAATAATACTATAAGAAGAAGAATGAATATATTTTTTCATAAAAATTAAATTTTTTTATATTATTTCTCTTGTAGGCACGTTCTTGTGAGAAACTTCATAAAGTGATTGCTTCTGTTTTATATTTTGGAAATTGTATCAATTATGGCATAGAAAAAGGATCTCCTTTGAAAATATATGGATTTCCAATATCTGAAATAGTTCAATTATTAGAGTTCAAAACAACTATGGATTCTTCAATAAATGCATTGCATTTCATTCTCTTTATTTTGGTACAAAGAAATTGAAAGTATATAATAAGAGAGAGATGAGTTGAGAGATGAGATGAGAGAGAGATGAGAGAGAGATGAGATGAGTTGAGAGAGAGATGAGTTGAGAGATGAGATGAGAGAGAGATGAGTTGAGAGAGATGAGTTGAGAGAGAGATGAGTTGAGAGATGAGATGAGAGAGAGATGAGAGAGATGAGATGAGTTGAGAGAGAGATGAGTTGAGAGAGAGATGAGTTGAGTTGAGAGAGATGAGAGAGTTGAGAGAGAGATGAGATGAAAGGATGATGCGTTAAAATACTATAAAAGTATATATAAAGCGATTCAAATGAAGGAAAAAGATTTTCATTTTTGTAAATTTTTTCTTCCTACTGTGTATGATATTTTAAATAGAAACATTTCATTGGTCTACAATTGGAAACATTGGTGGATGAATTACCTCACTTAATGAAGGCCTCCTCTGTTTCAACGGAAACAATTATTTCTTCTTTGCAACAATTTGAAGCAGATGTTTCCTTTATGATAAAATACACACAAGATGAAGATTTTTATGATGAAGCAACTCAAAAAATTATTCAATTGAAGGAACTCACCTCTGCAAAGCTCCAGCGAATACACGTAAGGGGGGAGAGAGAAATGGAGTGGAGAGAGAGAAATAAATAAATAGAAATAAATAAATAATGCACATGGGAGGGAATAGAGAAATCGTGTAGAAAATTTTTTAAATGGGAGAAATGAATGCGTGAAGAAAAGAATTCCTTCTGGTTTTCTATGCTCTCTCTCTCCTATCCATTTCCTCTTCATAAAATTTTTTTTTCTTTCTTCTATTCTTTCTTATTTTGTGTTTCAAGGCTTTTTATATCTCTACCGTTGGAATTGCAAAAGAAATAACCATCTATTTTGGAGAAGGAAGAAATTTTGATAAAGAATCCTTCGTTTCTATCTTTGAAACATTAGCTAAATGTGTAAAAATCTTAAATAAATGCATCAAAGAAATCAATGAAAAACCAAAGAAGTTTGATAGTTTGCTTCCTCCCACAGCAATTCCTATGAAAGGAGTGATGACTACTGTGGGTACGTTCACAACTCCAGAGAATGAGTGAAAAATTTTTATAAGAGGATATCTACTCTCTATAGAGTATTTCTGTGGATTGTATTTTCTCTATCCAATCTCTTTTCTCACTGTAAAAAAATTGGAGGAGATCCATCGAGATAGAGGGAGGGGGGTCTATAATACAGATAGCCAGAAGGTGTAGAGAATAGAAATTTGAATGAAGATTCAAAATCTACCTCTTTTTCTATAGTTTATATATTCTAAAAATATAAAATCCTTCTTTCTCTCCCCCCTTCCCATCCTCGTTGGCCTATATCCCCTCTCCCTTTGCTTATCCATTCTTCTGTTCTCCTTATGTGTGTTTTCTATCCTCTCAGATTCTTCCTCTTCTTCCCCCCCACGCATGGCTCCCAAGGGGATCTCCCCCTCAGAGGGTAGAGGAAATCACTCCTCCTCCTCCTCTCCTTCACGTACACTCTCTTCCCCCTTCAAGAAAGATACCTCCTCCTCCCCCCCCTCTCCTTCACGTACACTCTCTTCCCCCTTCAAGAGAGATACCTCCTCCTCCTCCTCTCCTTCGCATACTCTCTCTCCCCCCTTCAAGAAAGGTGTCCACCCTTTTCGTCGTAGTGTTACGGCTGCCCCCTTTACTTTATATCGTGAGCATATGGCCTTGCATCCCCCTATTTCTGGGAGGAGGCCACCCACCCTATTCTTTAAAAATGTATCTATCCTCTCAGACCCTCCCTCCCCTTCTGCAAATACAATGAAGAAGGTGGAAGAAACTTCCTCTTCCATTCCCAATCATTGTATCTCCCCTGTCATCCCATGGGAATTACCTCTGATATCTCCCTCGTTACAAAGGGCCACCTTTATTCCCACAACTCTCTCCACACCCTCCTCCCCTGTTTCCTTTACTCCTTCTCTTGCCTCCTTACATTCTTTTCCCCCCTCTCCGTTAAAGCGATCTCCTTCTTTCCACTCTGGAATTTCTCCTTCCATCTCTATCTCAAAAAGAGAGGAACACTTTCGGAATGCGGCTATGCGATTACAGCATTCCCCTTCCGTTTCTACCCAATTTATGCAGACCCCCCAGGATACCCCCCACCGCTTGACAGAGAAATATGTAACAGGCGAAGAGGATTCCTTTCCACACGTTTCACAATTAGAGGATGTTCTTCGACAACCAAGTGCGTGGAGGGGGGAGAGAGATGAAGTGGAGAGATGAGGTGGGGGAGGGAGATGAGGGAGGGGGAGAGAGAGATGAAGG
>JADAQX010000411.1:0-43962 GCA_015476325.1 Cardiosporidium cionae
AGATCTGCTGCATACACATAGGTAATGCAAGGTGAAAGCAGTAGCATTTATTTGCTCATTCCATTGATTATGTTTTCATGAGGGTTAGTGCTTTAGCACTTCTATATGAGGAATTCAGCATGTAACGTGTTATGATAGCAATGTAGTTACAGGTAGGAGTAGCTTGTATAAGTATTCTAATTGCATATGATATGTACGTTCTAGCTGTTGGAGGGTGTATTACGTAGCGGAGTATGCTAAATTCCTGGACCAGCCCGCACCAAAAGCCTTTTTTTCCACGAGAAGAGAAGGAATATTCAAGTAATGGTGATAGATGAATGAGATTGGTGGCATAAACAAGGCACAAATAAGAAGATAAAATAATCCGCATAACTTGTTTTTGTTTTGTGTTTTGGAAATATCATGTTTGATCCTGTGAAAAAATACACTCTCCATGTGACAATCCCATTAACAGCTGAATAAATTCCTGTGCTATTAAACCACTGCATCGCATAAGCATTCCCATTAAAAATCCCACTGCGTATAAGGGATACAATAAAAAATTATGTTCCAAGTAGATACAAGCTAAGTTCGATTATGCTTTCTATTGAGAAGGAAAAACAATCGGTTACCAGCATGCGGCAATTTTTTACTTCATGCCTTGGACAACGTAATGAGAGGCAAAGAGAGTGCTGAAATTAGAGTGAAAAGGCTCCAACTTTTTGCATTTATTTTATACTTTGGATAGAGCTTTTTATTTTCCCCGTAAAAATTTATAGTATGGAATTAAATTTTGTTCCACTTGAATATGTAAGAATTTTGATTTTTCTTTGTATATGAAGTATTCATTGATAGCATCCTTTTTCCTAAATGAAATGCAGGTTGCTTCGCTACTTACTTAGGTGATCAGTACCTACGAGGACGTTATCTCTCAATCATGAAATTCGCAATTGCTTCTACTGTACTGACATTTTAATAGTGAAAAATATAAATGTTAAAACATCAATTGAGAAAAATCACAGTGATTTATAATTGGAATATACTTCTATTTTTTCTTGTATATGATATAGTCATTATAGCTTGTCCTACCATTAAGATATGCTTCATGAGCATGTGGATCTGTCACGATAACTTCCTGAAGAAGATAGTATTTTTCAATATACTTGAGAATGATATATTGCACACATCTAATATGCTGGACGAATGCATTTCTCTTTTTAGACAATTTCTATATAAATAAATCAATTTTCTTACTATGAAATGTATTTGTTGCACAAATGAATTCTCTGCAAGAGATGCCTGATGATCGATTTACCATCTCTCATTTTTTCTTTGTGAGTATAAATTCAGAATCGCATTAAATACAGCTAAAATTTACCCCTGTGCGATTAAACTTAGCTCTATATTAATTGAAAACACAACTTACTATTAGGTGTATTTGCAGAGCATGCTTCTAGATACAAAGAATGCTGTTCTATTGCAGTATAAAAAACTGTACATACATTTGTCAATGGCCGAAGGAAAAGGGAATTGAATTGTAACACTTCATGCAGAGAAGCTCCCTACGTTACTTTTTTTCGAACTCTCTTTAAAGGCATTTGCAGCCAGCGAATTGTTTGATAGAATGTGCGACTATTGCGTAAAATTATTTGAAACGCAATGCTAAAGCTTAACCGCGAACTTACGGCAGCTGGTAATTATTTGGAATGAATTGATGAAGTATTACTCTGAAGCTCGTTGCGTTCGATCGAATGGATCCGTGTTCATGCACGTGCTTCACTAGTGAATTTTCTTAGCATTATAAAACGAATGAAAAAAGATACCTATGTTTCTGAGATAAACGGCGGGACTACCTTTTCCCTTATTGAATGCTATGATTAACTATTTCCCCTACAATCCTTATTTCCGCTGGGAAAAGCTAATTTCCTCTAAGCTGTCTCATGGTGATCAGTACTTTCCTTTTCTGTTTTCAAGCTTTTTTTTCGAGCAAGATTTTTTAAGAAATGATTTTTAGGCTTTAAAGCGAGGATAACTACGTAAAACTACCATTCTTACATTATCTCTATTGTCTAGCGATAGAAGGCATGCACCACAACGAAGTACGCACGTTTGCAACCCTCTAAAGGGATTCTACCCTTAAATTGAGTTTTTTCGCGTCTAGAACAACAGTTTCAAGCCTTTATTTCAATAATCAATGTACATTGGGTTTTTGAATCAGGAGTAGTTCTGTATATTTTTATTTTCTGATGTAGTGATTAGATGAAAGGAAGAAGTGCTATTCCATATTCAAAAGATTACGTGTGCGGATTGAACAATTTCTGTAGAGCACTTTGACTAAAGCTGCTAGTGCATTTTGACTAAAACTGCTAGTGCATTTTGACTAAAACTGCTAGTGCATTTTGACTAAAACTGCTTGCAACTGTACATATATCAAACCTAGCATCATCAATATTTTCAAATTCCATGATCTTAAACAAGTAATTTTTCTAAAAATGTAAAGAAGAAATAAAACACTCCTTACCTTCTTTCATCCATTTCATTATATTCCAAATACCCATTTCTCTTCTCATGAGTCTTGCATTGATGAAACGCAAGAACTTTAGCATTAATAATACAATAACGTAGTGTAAGATTCTACCTACTTATCAAAATATAAAAGTAAAAAGTGGGGCCTGTTTGTAGGCACATCTAGGTATATTTTACAAAGAAGATTTGAACCTCTAGAAAAGGTAAAAATGAAAAACTATATTGTCTGTTTCTGCAGTGTGGTTGGAGATCAACTTGAAAATGGGACATTAAAATTTTAATGCTTATCCTTCTTCGAGAGATTACGGATTTTCTTAAATGTAGTGCATTAAAAATGCATCGAGGCTGATCATGCCTTCTTGATTTTCGAACTCTTTTTTCCATTTTGGATGAGATGATTGCTTGTTAACTTAGTAGAGTTTGCGATACCATCTGCTAGAAGTAACATCGGCATAGCGTAGAGTGCGTTGCCTTGCCTTCGCTTTGAGAGCAACTACTGCTTCACCGATATACCACTTTTCCTATTGCTTTCTATCCTTTGCAGGTTTTTTTGCTTACCTCCACAGTTGCATATGCAAGCCAAGCGATTCTTCCCAACTAGTCGTGCGATATATTTCGTCGGCTTTTAATGGAAACTATTAACCTTATCCCCAAAAATTGGAATAAAATTAGAAATTATTTTTGAATGATATAAAGCACGGTGCTGCATGAAACTGAAAGACAATAAATTGCGGTGAAAATGAGCACGCTTTTATCTCTTTTAAAAGCCCTTTGCGGCACTCGATTGAATACCTATGATATTCTATTTCTTGGTGCTCACTGCTGCTTTTTGGATGAGGGATTTGTGTTGTGCCCTCCTACTTCCACTACATCAAGTCCTTCCAAAGCTTTCGCAGATAAAAGCACAACTACCAATCCCATTCGAGTTTTAGAAGATGGCACTGTCGTTAGAATGATCCTTCCTCCTAATTGGAATATCTCAAATCCTTTGGATCAAAATTATTCGGCTGTGTATTATTACCCACCAATGTTTGGAGACCCTAAAAAGGTCAGTGCACATCGCATGAAGTTAGGAAGTTTACGAGAATGGACGAAGTAAAAAGCGTAGTCTACTTTTGGTGCTTTAGCTGGAATGAAATTAAATCCACTTTTTTATAGCCCGCCGCTAAATTTTTCAAAATTCATTTAGGTATCGCTTTCATTATGCTCTTTGATTGTTTTGAAACTAGGACTCCCTGGAGGTGCATTTGAAAGCGGTTGTTATAGGAGAGAAAATGGCGATACATGTTGTTGACACAAACTGTTCGGATTCATTGACTACCGCTGTACTAGGCTTTACTGAGTTTATAACACCCGAGATAGAGGAACACCTAGCCCATCGGAATGAATCAATTGGGCAAGTAGTTGAAGGAAGAGACTCCGCATTTGCAGTATGCATGGATGCTTTCTACAATGTTAGCATTTGCGAATTGTTATGAGAAACTTGAAAATTATATTTTTTTTCCAAATTCGCCCTTTATAAATTAATCAATTCAATACGATTATGCCGGTTACTTTATTTTGTAAATAATCTACTACGTCTGCATTTTCGTTATGCTCGGAACCACCTTTATCTGAGAGTAATTTTTAGATTAGATGCAATTCTTCATTGCTTCCCTGCTATCTTTTTTAATTACGCATTGTGTGACATACGACTACAGTTTTAACTATACATCCCCTCCAATGTATATCGTTTTGAGCATCTGTAGCAATTGACATCGTGATGCGTGAAACAATAGTGCAAGAATTTTATATGAAGCCGTTTGTGAGATCACTGTATCTTTTTATTTTCTATTCGCAGAAAATCTATTCATCGGTTCGAGATCAATTAATTAAAAAATACAAAGAGCAGAATATTGAACCAAGTGAAAAAGCAGCGAACGATGAATCAAATTCGGAAGCAGTGGGGAAAATCAATTAAATTTTATTGTTGCTATAGTTTTTCTGCTTAGTGCATTGAATGACTTTGTTTTCTGCTCTTTTTGAACTAAACTCTGTTGTTAATAACTTTGTTTATCCTTCTGTGGATAAAATGGCTTGTTACTCTATATAGTATAGCTTTATCATACGCTATATTTTTAAGTTATTGGATAAAAATAAATTACTCTTGCTTTACTGCAGGTTCCTCCCCATATACTGCATAATCCTGTCGTACCTCTGCACAGGCTCCGTAAACCACTTCTGGAAACAGGTGCAAACCTACACCATTGAAACTAAGATTAAGTAGTGTTTTAATTTTTTTTCCTCATTGCGTAGCCTAATCTTGTTATTTTCTGATTTGCGGTAAGCACTCTACTTCTTATGCTATGCATTTCATTCCACTAGATTTATTTATACCTGACGGAGAATTCGTTGGTCCAGAACATGCAGTGTTTCGTAACCGTAATCCGTGGGATCCTTTAAGGTAATTATCACCTTTTTGTATGAAAAAATTTGCATGTATTAATTAATTTGATGAACCTTTCAAAAGTTTTGCTCTTAATTTTCTGGCCTTGAATGAATTCTCAATCCGTGCATCATCCTGCTACTGGCGATTTGCTACATTGACCCATGACTTTGTGGGGGCAAAACTTCCCCCATTGGATACTTCTTGCTCATATATTTGCAAACATTGAAATTTTGCAGGCGAGCTAGACGTCCTGTAATACGTTTTGACCCTTTCAACCCAACTTCATCATCTGGCGATCCCGATCCGGATGATATGCCTACTCTAGGCACTTTTCCTCATATTCTTTGATGTAGATTTTCTATGCTCTGTGTGGAGTCATTTTGTAGCTGTTTTTTGTCGACTGCAAAGAGTGGTTCCTATGGAACGACCGAAAGTGTTCAATACTTATGTGTAATTTTTAATTATTTCAGAAAAATCTATTCGATTCTTTAAGAAGAACTCGAAGTAAGGCAAAATACTTTTCGTATTTTGTAGAACGCACATACAAGTATGCAAAAAATTATTTTTAGGTACTCGTAATACTTACTATCAACGAGTGAATTGCAACCTCTGTATGTAAATTCCTATTTTCTACCACGATGTATTTGCTGATTTTTGTTGTTGTGTCTGCTTCTTTTAAAGGATCTTAATCCTGCTGCAAGAAATTTATAGGAACTGTGAGATTCTTACTTAGCATTTATTTGACAGTGGCGAATGGTCTTTTATGCTATGAATTTTGAAAATCTACTCGGGAATAAATTTTTGTGCTACTAATCCATCCTTTTTGCCGCTCTATTAATATCAAATATTTATTTGTGTAATTTCTGGTATCATGCTTCATATACCGATGCATTCCAAGGTATAAAACTTGTCTATCATCTATCTTATCGCTCGCTGTTATTATAGATTATTGGCTGTCATATCCGTGTTTTCTGTTAATGCTAATTTAAATATTAGTTTGTATTTTTTGTAAATAGAAAGAGAAGATTGAGCCAGTGGCATGATGTCATTGACGGTCATAAAGGAATGTTGATTTGTTGTCTTGCCTGGCTATGCAGATGTAGTTGGCAAGCCGTAGGAATTTGTATGATTTATGTGATTATTTTTTTCAAAAAAAAGATTCCATGAAGATCTCATATTGAGGGAGGTTAATTCGAAAGTGAGTTCTTTGAAATGCCAACTTTATGTGAGTGCTGAATGAACTAACAAAAGATCATTTGGGAACTGTATGTGTGCATGGAGCTGTCAATTAGGTATGTAGTACGTCCACTATTGAATGCGGAAACTTGTAATTAACCAAACTTAACACCCAACAGGTACAACTTCGTAAAGGGAATAAATAATTCGGCGGAATGTTATTATATTTGTGTAGTTGCTATCCTTCGTCAGCTGCTTAGAAATTTTCGCAAGAACAGAGGTTCTTCTTGCGCCTTCAGCAAAATATAATAGATATAGAGCAATTTATTTTCCTTTTGATTGATGCAGCTTGTGGGCTACCATCTGTAGAATAATATTTTCTTGATGCCTGCATCTGTCCTTAGATTTATCCTCATTTTTCATAAAACATCGTTATACTGCTTTTGTATATAATCCTTATTAACTTAAATCATGCTTGAGCTACTTTACTGTAATGATGCACTATGGATATTGAATATATAAAAAATTTGAGCAGAACGGCAAGAAGATGATAAAGCTGTTTCTTTACATCAGCACAAGTCCCGAATTTTTTCTTGTCGACGAAAGTATTTCCCGATTCTTTAAATTTATTTAGTTTTACAGATTGATTTCGTAGAAATCGCAGAAAAAGTAGTGAAGACTCGTCACAAAGTCAACTATTGTTTCGTACAAATGTATTCCCGAATGTCGAATATGCTCTTTTTGCGTTTACAGGTTAAATTGCAACTTTTCCGGTCCCGTATGCACGGGTGGGAAATATCTGATATTCTTTGCGTAGCTTCTTTTAAGCTTATTTTGTTACCCTTTAGCATGCTTTCAAGCATTCTAATTAAATATTTTTTAACCTGTGAAGTGGATAAAGCATTTTGCAACGCGTGTGTGGAGAACTTTTCATCCAGTTTTTTTAACTCCTTGCTAAATTTAAAACTGGCCAATCCCAAGTCATTTTTATAAATTGATTCATTAGTATGCGTTTGGAGTAAGAATAACTTTAGACAAGGAAATGAAACCGAATGCCGTGCAAAGCTACACATTGTCTCTTTACTCGATGTATAAATGAACTAAGAAATGCCGCCAATTTTTTGTTAATGGAAAAAAGTGCTCTTCACTTCTTCCGTAGCAGTAACTGTCGAACTTTGACACATTTCAGCTAAACTAGTTAGAGAAATAATCATAGATTAATGCGTTCTTTCGATGCTGTTACATATTTCTTATTGATGAAACTGCTTTCAGTATGATGGTAAAATGTTAGTATAGATTTGATAGGAGAAGAAAAAACGTGTAGGTAGGAAGCTCTTTTACCATCGAAATAGAATAGACCTTTAATCGAAGTTGCAACAAGTAAAGATAATAAAATATATTCCTAATATAAATAACTTAGTCCTTCGCTCTTAGTGAGTACCCTTATTGGTTACTAAGAGCAGTTAGTTGATTCATTACCCTTGCTTCCTAAAACTTCTTAAAGCAGTAAATTCTTAAGTAGAGCAGGAATTGCAAGATGAAGCAGGCTTAAACATTTAATATCTCGATTCTATACCAATTATTCTAGGGCAGATGCAGGGATTAATCATAGCACTGCGCCAAACTCTACTCACAGTTACACATCATTCATTGCCTTTCACACCACTCCTATTATATTTTAAATACAGTTTACAGCATTTTAAAGACGAAAACGAAAGGAAAAAATAGTGTCTTACAACTAGAATCTCCCCATTCCAAAACAAAATGCTACTGCTACGTAGCACGCAGAGCTGCCAGCATTGAAATCATCACCGTCATGCTTTCATTAGCGCATAATCTTTGGCTTCAAGAAAAAAGCAACAAAAAAGCATTGCAGAATGCAGAGACTGAGAAATCCACTTCAACAAAAGACCTTATGATGGTTGCAACATTCTCATCGGAAAGGACCTGCCTTCATTCTAGAATAGGTCTAATACAAAAGTGTACGCAACATCTATTTGTTTTTAGAATTGGTAAAAACATAAAAAATCATAACGCGAGCGAATAAAAACAAACGAGATTGCGACAAAGTGGCGTTTACATCCTCTATTTCAACTCAAGTATTCAGGAAAAATGCTCGAGTTGAAATAAGTGAACACGCCCATTTTCATTTCCCACAGCAAGATAACCATATTTTCGACTGACAAAACAACATAATAACAACAGCATCTTTTGCATGAAATAGTTTTTGTAATTTTGTAATCTATATATAAGTAGCCTACATACAGAAATATGCTAAAGTAACACGCGCCAAGTTCTAAGTTGATAGTACAAGCTAACGTACCTGAAATTCACTACAGTGGTTCTTTGTAAGGAAAGTGAGGGTAATGGCCAATTTGAATAAACCGTCATAGAGGGAATATGCACCTGAAGATTTATGTACAACAAGCAAAATTGCCTCTACTCATTTTTTTAAGTAAAAAGTACAGAGAGAATGCAATACTACCGAAGCAAATAAGAAGATACAGTTTCAACAAGATATGTTTATACATTCAAAGAACGCACCAAGCGTACAGCATTCGGTTTCCATTTCGATGCATAACACAAGACATCCGATGAGGGATGGAAATCAAGTGATGTTACAGAGGTTGCTAGATTCCCAAATGACTAAAGGAAGAAAATCAAACTAATGAGATAAAATCAGCTGGCAGGGAGCAACAAAACTATCTTTAACTAACGTATATGAAGTAGCAAAATTGCTCTGTAACACCAAAGTGCTCTTCAACAACAGATCATTACACAGGAAATACCAAAATCTTAAAATCGCAGGAGGCAACCTACTTCAATGATACATCTCTAATAAATTTCACACTACAAGTAAGAAAATGACAGGGTTTCGCACAAATTAAAAGCAATACTAAGTATTCTGATCTGAAAAATTAGAGATAAATTATTCCGGTAAGATTCTCAATCACTATCCGGAAAAATTATTTATTACAGTCATCCCTTACGCTATTACAATACCTTTAGGAGATCATTATATGCAACAGTCTCCCTCAATGGATAAATGTTCAAAAATCCGGTAGTAGAACCTGCATACAAATTACAGGTAATCGTAACAACAAACTTGGTCCGGGTAGGTGCATAGAATCTTATTTATATTCGTAATCAATTTTTGATTATACAAAATCATTAGCCTGAAATTTAGTATAGTACCTCGCGTCAGTAGTTGATTCTATTTTTCAAAAAAGCCGACTTTAACTAAAATGTAATGCTATAATACAACTCACTCCTAAAAACACGCACTTCAAAAAGTGAGAACACATCAACTATATAAGGGAAACTTATCAAGAAAAAAGTAAAATCTATTGAGAGCTTAAGCAGCAATTGCAGTAGCAGCTACATTGGAACCCAATGTTTGTCATAGCAAAAAGTGAACTCTTACCAGTAGCTAGCAGCTGCGGCTGGGACACATTTGTGGTAGCCATACAGGAAATTTTCAAAGAATTGCTATCGTAATAGCGCTGGATGCATCGCCCTGTTCCCACATCCCATTCATATATCTGTAAAAATAAAGAGTGCAAGATCTTTACTAAATTAATATACGGGTTCTGAAATAAAGATCAAAATAAAAGCTAAAGTAATGAAAGAAAAAAATAATCCTTTTATGAAATTGCCATTTAATCAAGAAAGAGATATGTACGAATGAGCAAACCGCTCAACTGCATCATCACTCAAATTACGGACTCTCCTTGATACAGAGATAAAGGGCAACATGCAAAGTTACGACATACAATGTACATTTATCTTTCTAGCTACAGGTAATTCAGTGTCTTACATATGCATCAGAATCCGCAGTAATCAAGTGATTTCGGCTACTATGGAACGAGATAGCCTATAAATTTTTGTAGACAAAAACAAATTCCAACATCAACTTTACAAAAATAAGTAGTCAATGGCTATAAATGATTGACTACTCGACAAGATGAAAATACAAAGCAACATGACAAAAATTACAGCTTATATAAGCACATGCGATGCATTCACTTTAAAAGGCAGTTAAGAAATAAATTTCACTTACTGCAGCATCGGCATTCATTTTAAAGCTCTTCACCATATGCTTTGTCTTACAATCACATAACAGCACATATCTGTACGCAAGTATAAGAAAAAAAACCGCAAAAAAACTCCCATCTGCCTCGAAATAGAAGATATATAAAACTGCTATATTATTGCATTTAAAGTCATGATGTGGTGACCAAACAATTTTGCAAGGTAGCGCTTATCATTTTCATTATTACAAAAAATTTCTAGATTTTAACGGAAAAAGAGAGACAAATACCCAAACTTGTATAAGATAGGGCTTGTACAATTTTATTAAACAAAAAATGATCATTATAAAGTAAAGCTTGTAGTGGATAGCCGAGACAATATATTGATAACAGTACTCATGAAAAAAAGGATATACAGACCCATTCCGATCAGTTGATACAGCAAACAAAGAATTGGTATTCAATCCAGGCGCATCGGAGACACATGGGCCCATAGTAAGATGGCGATAACACTGATCATCAGATCGACCGGCAAGAGTAGGTATACAATGAAGTTTTCTAAAAAAGTACAAAAAACGCTCGATTCCATAAACGTTACATACAATGATCGTGCAACAGCCACATTTAAGTAAAAGAGAAAACAATCACTAAATAAGTTGAATGATGGTTGAAAAAATCTATTTGAATGAAGGAAGCTTTCCGTTTAGCATACTCAAAGCATAAAGAAACCAGCATATTCGAAGAAATAGCTAGGATAATGTGGTAATGAAACAAACGTACAAACGATAGAAACAGACTTACGATTGATATAGTAAAACATAAAGCAACGCTAAATTTGTGCCATTATATAATTTTACGTTCCATCATTAAAACAATCAAATGTATTAATCGATACAGTTGCTGCGAAAGTGAGAAGTAAGTAACCTGCCAATAAAGAAAACTCACGTTGATTGTAAATCATATTCAGCAAGAGATTTTCGGTTTGATAGCATAAATATTCGTTGATAATCATTTGTAAATTTAGCTTCATGTATCGGAAACTGCTGAAAGTAGATCGATTCGAGTTGGCGGTTGTCTACTCCATCAACCTATCAGCAAAAAAAAGGAAATAATCGGCGAAAGAATGCAACCCTATTACAAAAAATAGTTTGAAATTTGAGTTCTAACAGTCTGTTGGGTATTACATCTCAGCTTGAACTTTCTTTTCCATTACACAAGGAACGAGTTGTTCATCACAGTTTTTCCAACGTAAGAAAAGCAGACATTGATACTACAACACAAATTGTAATAGAAAAACCAGATCAACATACCTGAAATAGCCTCAGCGACTTATCTGATGATGTGGAAAAAATAAGTGAAGAATTCGAGTGAAATTGAACGGAATTAACGGCTCCACTAAACGAATTTAAAAAAGGTGATAACCATGAATAGCTGGAGAAAGACCAACAGGAAAGCTCTTCTCAAGAAAATGATATAACAAACTCATCCTCCGCAAAGTCAAATCAAAAGCTAATACAATTTCCAAAGCAAGCATTTTATCCTTATTATCCCAACTTTTAGACCAGATCAATTTTCTTCTCGAAAAAAAGCAAGAGCACCCACGGGTTTTTCTCACCTTGAAGAGATATTTTTATGAATATCTGAGAGAGTTTTCACCGAAATAGTATCGGATGAAAGAATTTTATCGTTTCTCAACGATTTAGAGAACACAACGGAGTTACTCTGCGCTAGCAGAGTATTTTGGCCAGTAACTTTATTGTAGGTCCCTTCATATGTATCTGTGGATAAAGCAAAGCCCCCATCAGCGCTTTCTTCATCTTCTGATAAAGGTGCCGCAAGGCCTTGTTCCCTGAAAAGTAAAAACAGTATGATCTGATTGTTTGAAAAAATTAATTGAACAAAAGGCACATTCTTGATAAAATGATATCTTCTCGTATTAAAGAAATAGTCTCAGAATTCCGCAATGGTAAAAATAGTCACATAAAACTGATAGGGCAGACAAAACATCTATTAATGGCGTTTAATCAACAGGGGCAGATAAATAGGCTACTTCACACAATTATAAACTTACTGCAACGACATTCGTCCAGCAATGGAACCATTTGAAAGCTCACAAGATTTTTTACGCTGCTTCGCCAACTCTACCCACGAAGGGGTCGGAAGCTCGCCATTTTCAGAGTTTCCAATACATTCGGTGAAGCTGGCATGCGAAACCAAGGCATGGGATTGCTGCAATTTTGTATGGATGGCACGAAGCCGTTTTTGGTAGGTAGAGGAGGAGAGAATCCGTTCGTTTGCATTCAAGCGTAACTTGTTTAACTTTTTGTTAGCTACTACGTCAACCATTAAATTAGAATCATCTTCATCGAACCACGCAGGCTCATTGGAAGAGTCGTCCTTGGTAGACTTGGAGAGTTTTTGACCGATGGGAGAAGGGGAGTCACATTGCACTGCGGAAGAAGCTGATACTACCTGCTTACCAGCTTTCTTCTTCGATAGCTGAGATGAATGGATACGCTTATGTTTTGTTTTTAATATTGTCTTCTTTGAATGCCTCCCGGAATTGCGTGACGATGATTCTCCAAAAAGAAAGCTTTCCAACTCTGACAGAGAGGGAGACGTACTCACAAAAACGCCTGCGCTATTAGACATGCTGTCGTATGAGAAGATCCTGTATGCCAAAGTAGCGCTCAAAAAGAGGAATGGTTTAATTCTAATTTACCAATACTACAATTGCAGCTTACAAATTCCAGCAGTGATTCGCAGGAAAACAACGAAAATTCTGCTTTTAATCAGTAACACAATTTAGCCAAAATATTTTCTGAAATACGATTACTAACCCTTGCATCGAAATTGGTGTTACGGATAGTGACCAATAACTCTTCAGCGCAGGTTCTGATTCAAAAGTAAAAGTGGTTCGTTGACGTCCAACGAGGGAGACCGTTCAAACCTTAATGCGATAACAAATACAAACGAATGTACATGGCTAACAAAAAAATGACTACTAGAAAGAAATTGTAAAAGCAAAAGCTAAGCTTTCCCAAATAAGAAAAGTTTTTAAGGCTCTAGCAGCAGGAACATGTTTCTGCTGCCAGTACCTCTATATGCTCAATCATGTCTGCTTTTTGAAATGTTAGAATGCTTTGAAGTTTACATAACTCGACACCTTCACGCCCTCATTGGAATTAATAGAACAGTGAATTGAAAGTTTTAATATACTAAAGGGTAGTAGGACGTTATTTCTTTGATTTCGGCGTATATGTAAAGCAGAATAAGTGGGCGCCAAGTGATAGCCGCCGCTCCACTCCTTTAAGCTTACACGAAACTACCACCATTGAATGGATGATTCACCCGATTAAGCGCTTTTATAAACTCATAGTCAATTCGACAGTTTTTTTAATGAAAGTAGCTCACAGTATTTTTCAATAACTATATATTATTTTCTCTATATAATGGTAGTATTGCATTGTTTAGATATAGCCAAATTGAAAGGAATTTACACTTTGACACTATTGCGATGAAGCTTTTGCACTTTCAATCCTTTTCCTTCCAGCAATATCTTTTGACAGCACATGATGTATGTTTCAATAAAGCTTCAATACTCATAATCCTTATTTTTACAGGTAGAATAAATGAGCAGAATTTGGACCGCTTGACTAGAAGGATGCATAAACTTCCGAGAAACATTTGACTAAGCAGCCTTTCTTAAAATTTCTACCATATTCTAAAAGGAGTGATTCTCGAACTTCATGTGCTAGCCTAGCATCTATTCCTTTTTCAGCGAGGGGGCAGGGGAGCAGATTTCAAAAATTAGGCACCAAGACATATTTTTGGAAGCATTGCAAAAAGGTTGAATATACTCTTAAAATTTTAATTAAATTATGAGCAACCCATTTTTCTATTTTAGAATGTCTTCACAATACAAAAATAGAAAAAAACAGTGCCTTGCGTAGATCCAATAATGCACCGACGATAGGCGTATAAAAGTAAAGACAATTCATTGCTTATTTATTTTCATGCATAAACGTTTTAAGGATGAGTTAACATGGTCAATGCATTCATGTACGATATGGCAACGGTAGCAGAGATCGAGTGTATTACAATACAAAACATCGTACACAATACCACAATTGGGAGATAGTTACTAAAAATTCAATGATAATGGGTAAGATCATTTAGATTTGTGTTTAAGGATTTAGAAACTTTGTTCAGAAAAAGACATGCATTTTCATCCTCCAAGTCGAGCAGCGAATGAATTTCTACAGAGCAAAAACAGCATGTTTTTTTAAAGTACACGCTTTATATACAAAAGTACAGGGGCTTTTAATGTACATAAAAATGAATACCATAGATGTCCATCTCTTATCAAGAAAACTGTCATCAAAATTATATTTTTTTCTACCAACTCTAAGGAGCGACAGACATAAATCAATTTTTAGCAATGCTAACATTATCACTAGTGAAGTACCTCCAACTAAACTCACATGTTTCTATTTATCGTTATCATTACATTTCCCGCGTTGTAATTCAAAAGAAAACATTCCTAAGCAATTATCTTTCTCTTGCATGTAATTTGCTGGCATGTTGTCCTTTTCAATATTTTCTATAGTTTGCAAGCGCATATATATATCCTGTGCTACGCTACATCGCATCTGTTCGTCAAAAAATATTTGCGTATTCCTGCTCGTGCTAGAAGAAGTGCTTTGGCCAGGACGTGAACGAAACACACTGATCGACTCTGATGAGATTGTCTCCAGTTTATTGCAAACCCGTGATGCTGGAAAACTTAATGATAATGACGTTTCAGGTTTGCATCGATTGAAAAAAAAGGGGTGCTTAGGATCATACAGAGCTTTCAAAATGCTATGCTTTTCCTTGGTGGCACCATTAGCGTACGTTAAATCCATTCCACCCATGAGTTCCTATTAAAAACATAAGAGCAGGGAAAAGCATCGCTGGAGAAAAATTTGTTACCACACACTAATAGAACGTTGAACACTAAATTGTATACATAAAAATAGAAAAACGGCTCAAGTGACAGAATATCGTTTTGTTGCCGTAGAAAGTACCAGATAAATACTCGAGAAAGTATTGCAATCTAACTTTATAAATCCAACACATGTCTAATTATTGACTTTAACCATGAATGCCTTTTTGAAAGCTTCGCGAATGACAACGTAATTAAACGCACTTTTTCCAATATCAACATCAGGATCCTATGGAAAGGCAACAGAAACAAAGTAGATACAACAAAAGGATTAACAATTCAAACTTTCTTTTGTTCTACAGTTTAGACTGGCAATTACAAGGGAAAAGTACTGCAAGTACTAATAAAAAAAAGCCGGCATCAAATGTGCTTTTAATATGTAGATTCAACCAAAACGTAAAAAGAATGAAAAATATTGAATTCACTAGAAGCATACTAGAGCACTACGTAAAACTAACCAGAGGACTTTCCATTGAAAATCCATTTCCAGATTCAGAATTCGAAAATTCTTTTCTAGTATGCTTTGGAAAGATGTAACCCATACCGCGTACGCTGTTAGTAATCCCCATAAATAAAAAGAAAAGTGGTACATAACTCTCTACTTTAGTAAGCGAAGAGTGACATAAATTTTCCAAAAATTCTTCAATGAGAAATTAATATTGCTGTCATAACAGGCTTCTTCAGCAAAATAGATTCACCTGGCTGCGTCTTGTCTCAAGTTCCGCTCAACACCCCAACAAAAAAAAAAGTCAATAAGCAAGTGACTGAGTAAAGTATGCTTATAGAGCTCTGGGTGCACACTCGATGGATGGAGCTGTAAAAAATTTAATACCTGCAAATTTGGCAACAAACTTCTAAAAAAATCACTGGCTAATATTCAAATGAATTACAATGGTATTAGTAAATCTAATATCAGATGCAAACAAAAGTAGCTGTAATCACAAAAACAACCTGGTGTTCTTTCTAAGATCATAAAAAATGTACCATGCAAGACAAAAGGTACGAGCCAATTCCACCAGAGTACGTGTCATTCAAGCCACGCTGAAGTCATCAAATGATAAAAGATATAGGTAAGCAAGCTACAACAAAAATTAATTCGGAACAAGTTATCACAATATTTTTATTTCTATCTCCCATGACATATTCACAGAATGATTTCTAAGCCATGATAAATATGCTAGTTTAAATATAGCAAAAGATTATACTCCTGTACAATTTATCATAACGAATATCAAATAGCTGCCGCAATAAAGCTCACCCACCAGGCGCAGAAATAGCTTCACAAGCAAAATGAGAGGAGACAGATGTTTGAATTTCTGCAACTAAAAATTGGAATAGAAAGAAGCGGCAAAAGCACGTCTAGACCATAGCATTAAAAAGAAAATTAGTCATTCAATCACAGCAAGCATCAGAATCATTTTAAAGGAGTAATACCGCGTAGCTATTCACTGCTTTGCATACTTGTGAAATAAGAAAATCTGACGAAGATACCGAACTTGGTTGATTGATGGAGACATCCGCCAAAATTCCTATCACCGTAAAACAGTGAGCTTAGACAATTACAGAAACATAGAATATAAAAAGCGGAACATTTAGTTAGAGCACCACACATTTTTGAAAATATATACTTCCACAGCGTGCTGAATCAAATCAATAGTTACCCACCGGTCTCTCTGTCTATAAATTTCACAATTGGAACACGAGCCGATGTGACAAGCTAATTACACAAAAGAGGGCAACAAGTGAAGGATGAAATTATGATTCAGGTGTAAAAACAGACCATTTATGCAAACAAAGTAGGCTTTTGTATTCAGTGATATCAAAACCATTCATAATTACAAAAAATGACAACAAAAGCGCAAGTTTAACGTACTTCGATACTTTGAGCTATCCGAAGCTTGCAGAGTAGATATGCAAAAAGTTTCAAGTTCATTTTAACATCGCCAGGGATATCTTTGAGCAGTAAAATAAAGCAATTCAATTATTTTTTAACATTCATTAATTGCAAACCACTTACACCAGGTACATAGTTATCTTACATAGAAACAAAATATATTAGCAGTTTAGTGTCGAAAAAGGTAAGAATAACTGCTCTCCTGCAATGAACAACATAGTCACAGCATGAAATACATGAAAGCAAATGGGTCCAACAAACTCTAATCAATAATTTATGATTTATGATAATTGCGACAGCGCAAGTCAACAAAATACAAAGATAATATATTAGCACACTTCCAAAAGGTTATGGGATGATTTTCATACTGAGTAAGCAAATATCCAGGTCTCCATCTGGTAAGCTAAGACCAGTCACCCCTGAAATACGTATAATAGCATTTCACACAGCCCTTTTTTTCTAATTTAAAACACAATTATTGTAGTGCATGTTAATTTCGTGTATTTGCTTAACAAGGAAAACCCAAGATATTTCAAAAGAAGTCTCTAGAGAACCCTTTTAAAAAATAGGGTTCTCTACATAAAAAGTACGCGTTCATCAAAGTGCTGCGAACTCTTAATCAATTTATCTACAACAAAAAATAGTCTTCAGCAGCGTGAGCAAAAATAATTCCAATGGAAAATAGTAAAATTACCCTTCTTGATAAAAAAAAAACTGTAAGAAGTGACCAGCCATGTTTTGCACAGTACCAAACTACAAAAAAGGATAACAAATGTCTATTTGAAGTTATATGTTAGAATACGCTTACATGAGCCAAATATATGCATTTCTGAACAATTCCACAAAACTTTTGCGATCACATCAATCTTGCAAGCAACCTAGCATGATAAAAATACATGAGGAAATTTTGAAACTACGATAGTTTTATTGTTTCCACTACCAGAGCAAGAGAGAAACTGGCAAGAAACGCCCAATAAAGCACACCTTTCTCCTTAGAGATTCTTCCAGCGCCGTAGGCTTGAGCCAGTCGAGTAAATATAGACACTCAAAGTGTAATCGAACTAGAAAATCCATATTCCGGATAAATGGAAGGATTTCAGCAAACCATGGAAATTCACATGAAGCCAATGCAGTCGCTACAGCAAAACTAGTATCATTGCAGAGTTTTATCTCATCAGCTTCCATTGGGGAATTTTGTTCGCGAGTATCGGAAACAGATGATTTAGTAGAGAGGACTTTCATGGAGGAGTTGCTCGAACAGAGAGGCATGTACTCATCATACAGAACAGTTGAAGCCATTGCAGCAATACCATTATTGCGAGAGCGAATAACTTGCTGAGTAGGGAGGATAATAATTATAGACATGTAATTTGTTAGTATAAGTGAAAGCAACTTGTCAGTGTTGCTACGGTGTTAAAAAGAGTTCGCTAGTGCAGACTTGCATACCAACCTTGCCGAAACAATGTTAATTTTAATACATAACGGTACGGAATAAAGTGTTTGCACAGGAATAACTTTAAGTAAATTGCAAGATATATTTACTAAGACCAAGCCTATTCCAGCAAAATTAGGCAAGAAAAGCAGAATATCCCGCTATTTTAATTAGATTGTGTTGCACTTGGAACGACATACCCGGAGGTTTCTATTTGCGTCGAGCTGTCGCCGATACAATTTTTCATCTGCTATTTGATCAAGCGAAAAACCGCCTGCAGGACTTTCGACGTTGACTTTGTTTTCATGAAAAGAATCCGTAGCGGTATCTCCTTGGGAAGAATGATTCATGCTGCTCATTACTTAGCATAAATGGAATGTATTTAGCAGTGACTCCGCATTGACGCACAATACATGAAGTGACAAACTATCCGAATTCGAACACGCTTTTGCCAGGAGATGCCAAATAGTGAAAGAACCCAACTCATATTTCCATAGCTTCATTACTGTTTTGTTTTCCTGGGGACACAAAATTAAATCTACAAAATCCCGTGGGAACCAGGAGAGCACTCTTTTGCTCTAGAGAGTTACACTTCCCCAACTGTAAGCTTGAAGCTGCGTTGCCCCTATAAACGATGTCGAGAGGCCCTCCTAGTAAGGCCAAAGAGTCGACGCAAAGTTATTTATATCAAGTTCCACGTGATAACTACAATCTATCAATCTCTTTTTACTTATTTTCATCATTTTATCGCGCAAATTTATATGGAGCTAAGTGTTTTGTGGAGACTCTCGCAGTAATGGGTACGCTAAGAATCGTGTATGGGCGTGATTACATGCACTTTCTAATTTCTTCAACATTGCCATATTGACTATAGGAAAATCAGCAAGCAAACAATTAAATAATTGATTTCTTAAGAAATTACTTCTTGAAATAGTCTGGAAACAGAAAAGTTAGCATTGATCACCACACGTGATGAACTTTAATCTTAAAATATTTGAACAAAATAGACCTTTTTTGAAGATATTGCATAATCCATCTTGAAAATAATATCTTCTCTAGCACATCATTGCCTGTTCTTAGGAAAATCTATGAATTGTGCTGAGGTGCTACTATTATGATGATTAGAGGAGATATGTTACGGCATTTATAAGGTGCATTTATTTATTTATTTTCAAAAGCCAATTTTACTACCGAAATCACATTATTCGTATGGTATGATAAGGAAAATAATTAATGGAAACAATAGCTATTCGGTGAAAACTAGGTGCATTCAGAAAGATACTACAGTTAATAACGGCCGCCGATAGCTGTTCTTTTGCAAATCATATATCTAATAGCTCGTTCAATTTTTTATCAGTAGTACACCTCTCCCTCACCTTTTAAGTATTCAATCTAAAATACACAAAGTAAGAACAATTATTCTTACGTTGACAATAATATCTTGAATTAGGTATTAAAGCTAAAAATGATGGAATAGTTTTTTGTACTACACGTCTACTATTACTATTCCCTTAATATCCTATCTCAGATTTACCCACTAGCACATGTGCATTGTACAGAAGAGTAGAGATATTCACACCAAAACCTTTTTTTACTGAGCTCAGATACAACGTACAATCACACTAAAACATATTTAAAAGTAATTCCCATACATGCTCTTATTTTTCGCAAGAATTAGCCTTTCATTTGGCTCTGTAATTTTCTTTAGGAGACAATATAGTCAATAAAAATTGTAAAGATTCAAAAATGCTAATTGGAAATTTAAAAAATACAATAATACTTATGATGATTACGATTAAGTGCAGATATAAAAATAAGCAATTACAAAAAGGAAACGATCCACAAAAAAATTAAAACTAGTCATAATTTGAGTTGCTACGTCACAATAAAGTAATCACGGATGAGTCAGTCGCAGCGAAGCCAAGTGTTTCTATATGATGTCCAAAGGAACGAAAAGGCTAATCCATGTATTTATCATGCATTCAATTTTAAAATTGTATCAAATTATCAGGGACACTAACTGAACAAAAACGTTAGCAGAGAAAAAATAGTCAAAAAATAAAGTATTACAACAAATTTGTTAGAACAGTCTCGGCATATTTTATTGCTGCTTGTACTTCCAATCCGATTAGATTGGTTTACTTAATTGATCTCGTGACTTATTTAATTTATATTTTGCTTGATGAATTTTAGTTAAATCATCATCACCGTACCGGTGCTTTTGTTTGGGTAAATAAGTTTGTGGCACCATTTGTTTTATATAAAGATTTCATAAACTTAAATCGATGACAATTTAAATAAAATTTATGCTATGGAAATTGAGTAAACTGGCGTTGTAACTCATGTAGCAATACACAATCACATGTGCGCATCTAAGCTTTCTAGATTAAAAAGTTTAAAATCCCCTATTAATAAACTATTACTCTACTCGCAAAATCAGTATAGAGGAATACAGATATATCAGAAAACCAAAAAAATAAATTAGGATTAATTGCCTACGCTTAGTCAGCAGATGCTACAACATATAAATAAAAAGAATGTTTCGCCAACCACAATCCAAAATAATTAAAAAATAATACACAAATTATATCTTTCCATATTGCTATCTTCATAGCGATTGATTACATGCAATAAGTATTCCATCCAGGCACTAGTGCGGAGCCAATTTTACTTTTTCACAAATAAAGGAAGCTTTAAAAAAAAAGTATGATCAATTCTTTTTTTACGCACTCTACGTTTTTACTAGCTGACTTTTTATAGGCACTAACCAATTTTTTTCAAAAATAGAACACTTTCACTATTTCTTTATTTCAATCATATTTAAATACTAGGATAATACTACAGTTGTGTTACTGTTTTTACCCTGATATTGGCTTTATTTTGCAGCTACGAAAAATATTATTATAACTACTCAAATTGCATTGTAAACCATATTTTTATATTTCAAGTTTTGCCTATGTAAACAATAAGTATTTCCCCTTTTCAAAAGTACTAAGCAAAGTACAAAAATAGTTACAAAACATCAAATATTTGCAAAGGGGCAGTTTCGCAAATGATAAATATTCTCATGCCTACGGTAAAGATCTGCGTACATTGTCTATCTAGATAAACCTGGTTATTTTATATTTACTTAGAGAAGAAATTACATTAAAGTAAGAAACGCAATATAAGAGCATGCTTCTGTATGCGCATGAGAACATAAAATATCTATCATTACTTGCTAGCCTAGTAGTGTGCGCCGGGAGCAAAGACAATGAGCCACTTCCAGAGCATTTTATTGCAGACGAAAGACTATTGCAAAATAATAAATAAATTCTATTAAAGATTTCAAAAAAATAGCAATTTAAATGTATATTGTCTTGCATTGATCAACCTTTCTGTAACCATTTTTCCTAAAAACATTGATTGAGCTTTTTCTTCTATTCACTCTTTTAATTTTAACAAAAGGTCTTCTATGCTTTCCCAGGTTGATCGTTGCAATCAGATTACTGTAAAGTTTTTACAAATAATTATTAAAAGTTATTTTTTCTAAGATTTTTTCTGCTTTTTATTTTGGTGCTGCACTTTCTTATTCAAAACTACTTAGTATGGCTTTTTCAATGCCTCGATTTGCCATTAGTATTTCGATGGCTTCGAAGTATCGGGATCGGTCATTATTTTCAGCTTGTCTATAGTTTATTTTTTATGATCACCTAATGAAAACTTTGTTTTGTTAGTTTATGCATTGCTTTAGTATATTTTTTGCATCTCACGCTGCACAGAAACGTTACTGCTTTTACGCTCGTGTGAACTTGTCATTCGTATGGCATGCCAATATAACACCCCAAATCTCATGTTGTAGCCATATGCGGGGCTGTATACTTTGTGTTGATAATAAAACAAAGGAGATAACTTAGCAATAAGTGGCTAGTTGTATATATTTACAAGGTCTTCCAGAAATTTAAAAAGGATATGTCATTCAGTAGGCTCTCATATCAAAAAATAAGTTAACTGCTAAATTATAACAATCTGAAATATTGATCATAGCGGTAACAAGTTTGTGAGTATTGAGGATTCAATTATAGATAAAAATATTTTATCCGGCTAATTGCAGTGGCTATAAAATATTTTATTAACTTTTGATAGGTAATGGAAAATATAATTGTTTAGTTTTGAAAAGCTATAAAATCACGAACTTCATATACTGTTATACTATAGTTTAGCAATAGTAGTAAATAATGCTGCATAATTTTTTTAAATGTTTAAGAAATTGTGACATAAATATTATATAAATGTAGCTATAATAATTTTTTCTATAAATGTATATTTTTTCTTTCTTTTTGAGCTACGTAATTTTTTATTTTATAAAACATAACAGATTCTATACTACAAAAGTTTTTAACAACAAGTCTCTGATAAAATGGTGGTAAATTTTTAACAAGAAACGGATTTTTCGAAATTGAATGCTTTGAAAGTCAGACATACAAAAATTTTCAGCAATTTATATAAATTTTAATCGAGTTGCTGTGTTTCTTTGCTTATAAATGTAGTAGCGTTTTGATGCTTTTAAAATTTGACAATACTTATATGCTTTTCTAATAAAATGACCAGCAATAACAGTCCATGGGATACCTAATTTTGTTAACTTACGGATACTTGCCATTTAGTTGCAATAAATGCGCTCTAGAACAAAGATGAAGCCTGGTCCACATTTTAGTTAAATTTTCAATTGCAATCCTGAGCTAAAGGTATCCGTATAATATTTTAGCAGAGTTATAAGCGCTACCAGTATAGTGTATTTATCCGCTTCTGCCGTCTAAATGTTTGCAAGCTATACAATTCCTTAGGATTCATTTTTCAAAATAGTCAATATTTCCTTTAATGCTTGAAGAGTGTTGCGTATTGTAATATAAATCATGTTTTACGCACACATAATTCAGCTCAATAAAAGTTTTTGCTTGCTAATAAACTGTTTAGTAATAGTAGAATCATAACATTTAATAAAAACTCTTTATTTTCATAAAGTGCACATTATGCTGGTAGGAAAGTAATGCCGGCAAAAGTACGGGCAATTTATAACTGCGAAGAAATTTTATGACGTATACTCCTACGTCGTCTGGTGCTGCTGTACTATCACTAGAACAACTATCCAATTCTTGCGAGGCAAATAACCCACACAAAAGCAATTTAGGTGACTTCAACATAATGCTGATAATAACTCATCAAAGAATGCTATCAGTCAGAAAAGTTATCATTATTTAAAAATTGGTTTCTTCACTGCCGCATAAGCACAGCAAAGCTAATTTTTTTATAAGCTTTTGTATTTAAGTGTTTGCAAAATAATTTTTATTTTTGTTTAATTTTTGTTTGATTTATTTATAACATAAACAATATAATACAATTTGTCAAGATTAGCTCCCCTTATCATATAGAGTAAACATTAAAGGAAATCTACATCATTACAATGTATTAGTAAATAAAATACATTCGTATTGCTGCTTAGAAGATCCCTCTTTAAATTTGAATTCACCTGAAGATTTCACGAAATGACAACTTTCAAAGCAACTTATCGTATTTTACAAGAATGTACTGATATGTTCGTGCCGCTTATTATTTTAATGTTTCTTGCATATTACAGCGCAACAAGTGTAACAGGTATATTGAACCATTGAGATGATACATCGCTGTATTTTTAATAAAATATCGCTTTTTGCTACTGTTTGGATACTTTCTAACAGTAAGGCCTGAATAATGTTTTACCAAAAATGTTTTCAATGATTACGCAACTACAATGAGTTCTTTTATCTTTCCTTTTTGGTGATTAGAAGCCTTCATTAGTTTTTGTACGTTTTTACAGTCCAATCATTTCGATGTTGGTAGAATTCTCAAGTTTTTGTTTATCACTTCTGTGGATTAGAATATATATGCTCTATGTTTCACATTTTTACTTGATTATTTCTTGACTGAGCCATTTATTTGAAAAATCCTACACAAATTATATTAGCAAAATTGTTGCGTTCATTTGCACGAAATATAGCTCAGCGAAATAGGGCTAACGGGCGCAATTTCAATCTTGTCGAAACTGCCCACAGTTTCCGAAATCAGATAAACTTGAGAGAAGCTGCACCAGAATGCACGGCAGCTCTCTTTGACTTTGCTATGATACTTGACAGCTCTACCGGCGTTGGATTCAATCGATGGGTGCATTACATCTTACCCATGGCGGAACAGACCATTCGTAAACTAAACATTGGAGCGGGAAAGAATCGCATAAGCGTAATAGTATTTAGTACCGTCGTAAATTTTTTCACTAGACTAGACTCAGACGCCGCAGAATCAGCGGAAATTACAATAAAAAAATTAAAATCGGCACCATACATTAGAGGAGCAACTGACACTGGCTTGGCTCTGACAACTGCCTACAATGAATTTCTGTTGCATGGTAGAGCTGGAGCTCAGAAAAGGCTTTTCATTGTTACTTACGGTCTTCCATTAGCGCATAATGAAGTAACGTACAGCCCCGAAACAGCAACGGCTCAGAAAACAAAATTAGCCGCAAAAAGGCTGCATGCACTTTCAGGGTACAGAGCGGTAGCAGCATTAGTAGCCGATTCAGGTTGGTTTGTGCTACCTGAGAAATGGAAATTGGCGGAAGAGTTGTTTGGAGAGATAGCGAGTTGCGAGACTAGGAAGAAGCCTTGTGAGAATGTAATTGAGGATAACATAAGAGGTATTATCAGAGATGAGAGCAGCTATGCCACTAAGATTTGTCAGGTATCAATGGAACCGGTAGAAGATGTTGCAGCGAAAAGTTTTGTTGCCAGCAAAGAAACTTTTAAGGAAGAAAAGCATGGCCTTTCCCTTGGAACAATTATTGGGCTTTCGATCGGTGCAGCGTGTTCTCTTGCTGCAGGAATTACAATATTATATTTTGTGCGAAAATCTAAATCGTAAGTAAGGAATGCGCGCTTACGTAATGACATCTGCCTCTACAAATTATTCTTGTTGAATTATACCAAAGAAATTCGTCCAAAATTTTTTTTCAGAAAGAAATGGTCCATTTACAATTTTTATCTTTATTGGAGAATTTTTGCATCTCCATTACAACAATTGTACTTCTATATAGGTTAATGCATGCAAGTGGGACCGCTACTTCCCCAGAACCAACCAATCATCGCTCTTCGATTGACATTGACGAGCACCTGCACATTGACACGGGTACAGTAGTACAACGTGACACTGTAATTAATCCAGACGAAGGAATGTTCCGATACTGATGGCTAGTGCACAAATTTCACAAGGCTCGTTCTCCATATTAGTTAGCACTTTTCATAATTTTTAAGGAAAAATTCTGGAAGTGTCGTGCGTGTTATAAAAACGTATATGCTTTAAAAAGTAAAGTGGCTGCTAATGACATACTTTTCCCGCCTTTGTTTTATTTTGTTGTAAATCCTAGCAAACGGGCTTTATTTTGTTTTAAACCCTAGCAAACGGGCTTTATTTTGTTTTAAACCCTAGCAAATGGATTTTATTTTGTCAAAATATACATTTACTGTATCGAATACAATTTTGCAAAGTGCATTTTAACGATTTGTATTTACATTGTAATGCTCCAAACCGAAAGGTAGTATGGAAAGTATAATCCAGTGCTTTAAGGACACTGCGGATGTGCCAGTTGTGAGTGTAAACTTTAATTGCTTTATAATTTGACAAAATTAACTTCGTTGCTTTAAATAGAAAATATCGAATGTGGATACATAAATATATATCCTGTTTTGTCAATTCCTTTACTCTCAATGATTTCCAGCCAGAAATCCAGAACTGGAGCTGGGTAACACATTTACTTACTAAGTTGTTGGGTTAATTAAACCTATTGACTTTCGAACAATGACAATTCGTACTGCATCCTCTTCTATAGCCTTTTTTTTCCCTTCACTTTTGTGGTAGTCGGCCTACACCTCTGATGAACTTCCAATAGTCTCGCCTTTTTTCGGTGCGGTTCTAAAAACAAAGGCCGGCTTCTAGAGATCTCACTCACCTCTACTGAGTGTTTTAATGAGGCATTTTGCTTCACGATTTCAGTAGCCAAAGGCTTGGATGGAATATCATTTAGTCCACGTGAAGCCACCATTCACCCTCACACAATTGTATGTACAGACTCACAACGAGCAAACAATCTATATTGCCTAAGATAGAAATATTGAATACGAAAATACAATTATCTATACTCCCGGGGGCTTGAAAGGAAACAAATCACTCAGCTCCCCCATTTCCACAAAGACGAATGTGAAACAACCTCCTTCATGAATAATATTCAATACAAATTTTACTTGGATAGACCCGGCATGCCGTCCACCCTTCTAAAACAATGTAAATTGTGAGTAGAGTGCAACAATTATTTCGTCAGATGAGTTACCTATACTCAAATCCCGGCTTTGTAGTTATAGAGTACCGAAAATATGCTCGGTTACTAATATACAAATTTTTTAAAATCGATGTTAATCGAAGGGCGAGGAAGCCGATTTATTAGCCTCCCGTTATCTCATCCCAAAGAATCGTGGGCTGCGCTGTGCAATGGTTATGTTTGCGCTGAAAACCCCAAACTTAGTCTGATAATGCAGAACATGTAAACATGGTTTTATTGCATGTGGGATACGATGAATTTTGTCACGTTTCGCCAATCGACGCTGCTCGATGTCGGTTAGTTATTTTGTCAAATCTTTTATGCGGTAAGAAAGTGCTTGAGTTCACGCATGATTTATTACGAGAGAAACTTCCTCTATACTGCTTGTTTGCAAAAGACTTGTATGCTTAGAAAGTAGAACATGAAATGACAAAATTTGTTCTACTGTTCTAATCATCATTCATCTACACAATATGAAAAGAATCGAAAAATATAACTTGACTTAAGTTTTCCTACATCCTATTATAACATAACCTACTTGGGGGTATTTATGTTTGATGGTTTAATTGAATGTATGCAAATTAAGTTAATGTTGTTCCGGGTCACGGGAACTAAATGTTACGCTACGATGAAATGGGCTATTCATCAAGTCAACTTTGAAGTGCAATGCGATTAGGGAAATGAGCGATGACAAAAATGCTATAAATAAAATAAGTAATTTGTACCCTCATCGGAACCATTGTTACAAAGCAGCTGGTATCTTAATGTGATGAAGTTGAAGAGAACTTTTAATAATTTTTGAGTATGTGAAGAATTGGTTACGTAGCATTTTTAAGAGGTATTGGGAAAATTACCAATAATTTATTTAGGGACGTGCGCAAAAATTCCGCTACTGCTTTTCTATCCCAGTTTGTTTGAAGGCATTTGCTGTTGAATTGTAAGCAGAAACTTCTTGCGCGAATAGACTAATTAGAAATTCATTTGATTATGCCAAAATGATTCGGGATCAAAGTGTAAGGCATTCTGCATGTTGACGAGATCCAATTTTGTGAACACTTTTCTTACCACGTTCTCTACATTAAATTACAAAAAGATATACGTTATTTTTTTGTATTAAGTGAACGATTGCCTATACAATCCTACTTGAAGCATCAACAATATTTCATTGTTAGATTCACTCTTCATATGTTATTATTCTTTCATTAAAATATACCCAAGTGTCGCAAATTTGTATTATCTCCCACAAATCCTTTAAGCTCTCTGACATATCAATTACCGGCAGTGCAGTCATTATAACATGAAAAAATAATATTAAAGAAATATTTAAAATGAATACTTTTCCCTGAATGAAGACTGTACACTGTGTTCTATGAGATCATTGCAAGTATCGGCTTTTTATTTGTACTGCAGGAATGTTTGGAAACAATAAATTCTTCTCTATGTAGACTAGTACAAATACTAACGTTAAATAGTAATGATTAAAGCTGATAGACACATAGAAAAGAACAGAGCTTTTCAGTCACTAAAATAGTACAAAATCAGAATAATAAACTAGTAACAATATATGCTAAATTTAACAGTTACAACAAATTTTGACCATGAAAGTACTAGTAACAACTCTCTATGACTATGCATTGAGATAAGCAGAAATTTTGTGTCAAAAGGGTTTGAAGATTCTCAAACAAAACTTAGATGAGAAAATGTGCAGTGATATATTAATAGTAATTTTCCATAACACTGAGTTAAAACAAGAAAATTAAAAACAATTCTTCCTTAAAGTCAAATATTACCAACAAATTTTCACAACAATAATCTCTTTTTCCTAGTAGTTCTAAAAATATAACAGTTATACAAAATTAAGTCAAAGAGTTTCAATGAACATGACTAGGCAAGAGAAGCAGAACAATGCTCAGGCTAAAAAAATGAGAATTTCCAATGAATTAAACAATATGAAAAACATTTTGTCTATGATACACATCATGGCAATTCAAAAGACATTAAATTGCACTGGATAGTTTCGAATTCAAACACAGCTTGCCACACATCTTTCAAAAATAAAGAAACAAGGTGAACAGAATCTGATTTCACACGGATCGAAAAAGCTTCCAACTTTCGCTGATGATGACTTCTCCGCACATGCGTTGCAAAATGCTTTAGTCACTTTACAGGTTAAAAAATACTTAATTAGAATGTTTGACAGCATGCTAAAGGGTAACAAATTAAGCTTAAAAGAAGCTACGCAAAGAATATTAGATATTTCCCACGCGTGCATACGAGACCGCAAAAAGTTTCAATTTAACCTGTAAATGCAAAAAGAACATATTCGACATTAGGGAATGCATTTGCACGAAACAATAAAAGCGTCAATTGTAATTGCACTTAGTGGCAATCAAGTTTAGGGTGGTGCGAATGCTCGCGCAGCATATGCTGCGAAAGAAACCCTAAAGCATTTAATTAATAGTTTCTATGCACTCCAATTCAGGTAAGCATTTGCACATACAAATTCATTCGTTTGTTCAGTTATTGTTGAAGATCTGCTGCATATGCCAAGGTAAGAGCAGTAGCATTTATTTGCTCATTCCATTGATTATGTTTTCATGAGGGTTAGTGCTTTAGCACTTCTATATGAGGAATTCAGCATTTAACTCCTTATGATAACTGTAATAAGTGATGTTATTTCAATCCGCTGATTATGTAATTTATTATTTCGGCCAATAATTAGTGAGAATGATCGACAAAAATAGCAATAGACCACATCTAATTATTCAAACTAGTTGGTTACATCCTGCTTGTTCATATTCCATGTGTGACAATAGCACTGCCATTTCAGGTGAAAGTAGCGCGTACAGACGTTTCACGTGCATGAATCTTAGATTTACTGCCAATAGGTCTATTATGAAGCAGAAAGCTTTTTTCGCTTTATAATGTAGCAGAGTGCTTTCTTTTGGTTTATTGTGTAAGAATGCCCCTACCGTTGTTAAAATTCAACATTTATGCAAATTACATGCCACAACAAGATTGCTATCCCACCAACTTCAACGAGTTGGTAAGAGATAACAATACATATAAAGCAGAAGAAAGGCTAGTTAATGTTCCAGCTAAGTGAACGAAAAAATAATACTCCATAGTTATCAAATAGCATATTTTTCACGTCTACTGCTTTTAAAATCTGCCGTGAATCAACAACTTTCTCTTTGCATGTTCCTTCCGATGATGCAAAAATACCATTTTTTCTTATTGCATATGCAAGTCAATGAGGAAACAAGCTTTGAATCAACGAAATTTCAGGTATCTGGTCAGTCAGCTGCTTTGAACCATTGCTAAATTTTCGCACCTTGTTCTTTCTAATACATGTCACAAAACTCAATTTGCTAACATCTTACTGATGTGTAAAAAGCGTACCTGTAGCCAGTCGAGCCACAAGATGTCTGCTTCTAGTCTTTGTGTAACATGTAAGAAGTATTGTAATATTGTGAATTTGTATCACTTCAGATTTGCCAGTCGAGGTCTATCAACTCTGGCTAATTATTTTTTGTCAAACAATAGCGTGGTAATTTGATTTCCTACGTTATTAAACTGTTGTTTGTTTGAGAGCGTGGATATACATATTTCTATAAACACATCTCACTAAGTTCATTCGTTTAATCTTTAATAACCTATCGAAAATAGAATAAGAGTAACGAAAAACTAGAGCAACTAAGCTCATCAACCTCTGAGTGGTCTTGCTAATAATAAACTCGTAACTTAAGGGCGTCGACAGCCCAGACTCGATCCTCGTTCAAAACCTCTCTTTGCCTTCACTATTAATGTGTAGTCAATCTATGGATCTGACATACTCGATATTATTCGTCTCTCCCTCTGGCTCTGTCGTAACGACTTAACAAGGTAAGGCCTGACTTCTACGGATCACAAGTTACATCCATGCGTTCTGTTTCATAACCGCAACAGATACACAATGTGGAGAGCTCTCATCTCACAATTGCATTACATTGCCACTCGCTCTCTTCCTCTAGTGTGCACCTGCACACTACATTAATAATTCCTAAGTTAATTCTTTACATCGCTCATTGACTAAAATCCTATACTAGAAAAAGATACACGCACATAAGCCATATGATGAATACAAAATGATAAAAGCATTTGATAGCATACTTCTATCGAAACTTGTGTGAAACATGACAGGTGCAAATAATATTCATCACAATCATTTCAGCTTAAGGCATTCTACTGCATACACTAATTAGAGCTTCCTAATTACATGCCAAAAGCAGAATCCATATATTGAATAAGAAAAACGTATATCATACGTACATAATAATTTAGTAAGAACTTAAGCTTGAAAACTAAACCTAGCAATTCCTTGCTTTACAACCTGTGCAGGTTTATTCGCGAGGTGGTTTTATCGTGTGGGCAATCGCGCGTAGATTACACACATTTTCTATTCCTAGAACTTATACACAGGTTCCTGATTGCGCGAGCTTACTTTTGCCTCGTTACAAGTATTCGCTAAAACAAATGCTACCTCCAAAACAAACAGTAAAATGTCATGAGCTATTGTTCTATTTACATTTATTTAAACTGTAATATCATAGTGCAACGTATTCCAAAAATAATAGTAAACTACACGTGCAAGCAATTTTTATATCGAGGTTGTCATTCATCCAGACGGATATGTCTACTCTCCCACGGCGGCTATGCTACTCAAAAAATACTCAATTGAAGCTTTGCACTCGTTTTAAGATGTTGTAAGGCGCGCTAGTGCTAATAAAATGTTTTATTATTGCTTAACTTACGAAAAATGTAGGGCGAGTTTCAAAACGTCTAGTCACACAAATGGAAATGCTGTTCTACAGGGCGAAGTTTCTCCATATTAATGTCAAAAAATGTTACTTCTATCATGGAGTAGTATTCTGACAGAAGGGCTGTTTTCGCTTTGTTAAATTTTGTCACGTTACACCATTGCCTCAGAAACCTCTGTTTGTATAAAATAAGACAGTTTCATCTTTAAGCACGTGCCGCTCTCTATAGTTTGGGTTTTGATCAACTTTATTATTAGATATGTGCTACTTCTATTGAGAGTAGTAGTTGAGCACCAATGCCGATAGTTGCATTTTTCTTTAAGGTAGGATTGGTACACTGGAACATGTGTCAGCAACTCGGCCTCCTAATCTCAGATAAGATGTAATGCAATCGAATTTAGACTCTTACAAAACATTCTTTTTTCCAATGAACTACTCAATAAAAAATACTCTACGAGGCTGCATATAGCTACCAGCTATAGTTAGCCGGCCCAAATCGCCGCGATACAGCATTGTCTTTTCGATTTTGCAATCAATCCCTTGGAATTGTGGAATAAATAAAGTGGAGTTCTAGCTTCACTTGTGGTCGCCGATATGTCGAGACAATCTGGTCAGGGTTATCATAGTCCACGCTCTTGTCGGAGTTCTTCTTTTCACAGTTCTTCCCTTCTGGACGAATACGCTTTTCGGAATGACGGAAAAATGCCTTATAGAGACAGACTTGCACAATATGGCAACCGTTGGAGTGAGCAAGCTGATAAGGAGGCTTGCCGTAACTTTTCTAAGACAAATTGGACTCTTGGTTTTGATAGAAACGACTGCAGTAACACCAATATCCTTTTGAAACATAACACTAATTCCAGGAATTACCACATCCCTCGGTCTCATGAATCGGAGCTGTTCCATCCCGTTCGACGGGTCCGATCTAGACACCATGCTGAGTCTCCACTTTTGTCTATAAATCCTGGCAGTGCAGCTGCTTTTGTAATAGATACAAAAGGAGTTGATACATTGACGGTGAGTGGGGAAGAAACCTGTAAAACAAGCCCCGCCGTCTCTCTCTGCAATACACAAGAAATATCCAATTGGGCTACTCTCGTTGTAGATCCTAGTTGCCTAAGTGATGACCCTGCCCGAGAAACTCTTTTGGCATGTTCTCAACTTCTTCACTTTTTGTTGCAGCGTGGACAAGTTCTTTCATCAAAGAACAAAAAAGAGCGATCGTTGCCTGCAATTGGCTGCACTGGCAATGAATACTCTCCTGAACCTCAAAGAATAGTACCATTAGAATCCCATGCATTGGATATCGAGTGCACTCGAAGCCAACTTACCTTGCAGGATTCTGAAAAAACTACTTGGTGCCCAGCTTTAAAAAAAATATCCAATACGTTAGAAACAAACTCTGGAGCGGATAAAGTGATGAAAATCGCACAAGGAAATGGCCCTTCACGCAATCGATATTTCCCCCTTGAAAATTATTCAGTGAAACCGATTGCAAGCCCCAGAATTACTGCTGATGGTAATATTCATGCTTTTCTCATTGCTAGTGCTGAAAGAACCATTGAATTATTCTTTTGCCACAATCCTTCATTCCATAACATAATTCTTTTCGTTCGCTTGGATTTTGGTACTTTTCCTTTCAGTTACTATATTCTACTTTTAGCATTATCCTCAGTTGATCCCTTTTTACTCAAGCACCTTGAGTTTGTGGCGGAGTGTTGGAAACGCAAGAAGCGGTTGTGTTTTCTTTGTGGTATGATCGGCTGCTGTCGTTCAAACGGATGTGGATATTCATGCCATTGTAAGTTCTTGAAATATGTCTTTCCTGATCAGTGTACCAGGGGGCACATTTTAGAAATATCATTACCTTCTACGTTTTATTCGCGAGTTACTTGCTATGGTTTTCTCAAATTACTTACAAGCTTTGCTATAGGATGAATTTTCCTGTTTTTGAAATATCCTTTGCTGTAAATTTGTTGATTTCTTGATGACTTTGTGTAAAGGATTTTACGTGTAATTTTTGGCTCAATCATTCAGCATAAGTAGACTATTTAATGACTGGAAGCAATCGCACACTTGTGTTACTACAGGGATTCGTTGCGACCACTGTGGTGAAAGGGTACACGGGGATCATCGTCGCCAGTTGCGCTGTAACAAACGAGTCGAGCATGCGTTTTTCCCGCTTGTGTGTATGCTACATAAGGAGGTACATATACCACTACTCGAAAATTGTTTTTATTATGGCAATAGTGATCGTTGGTGTTCGCTGTTCGAATTTGGTGTGCAAAGCCCCATCATAACGTTTTATTATGCAGGCACGCTTTGACGTACGATTGCTCAGTCGTGGTCCGGGAAGAGAAACGTTTTTTTGCTGTTGTATTTGCTCTGGAAAGGATCATCTTATATGTGGAGAAGTTCCGGAAAAATTCGGGTACACGCTGCAGACTACTGTAAAGTCATCTGTTGCATTGCCGATTATGCTCATTCTCGTAGCTGGGAAAGAATTTGAAATGCCTGTGTGTTCTTGCGTCTTATTATCAAGTTGAATTGCATTGATCTTAACATATCTACCGTTTTAAATGAATGTAATAACTTGTATTAGCATGCTAATCTCACTCCAGCTATCGCACTTTACGTTACCGTCGCTTGGAGGGAAATGCTGAAGACATTCTCTTGCATGACACAAATTGTATTTGAATGAAGCTGGAAGAACAATACTGCTAGATCATGAGGTAACTAGGTGCTCTTTTTGTAAATATTTTCATCAAAGTTGTAGCTACTAAGGAAAAAACCTGAGATAATCTGTAGAAGGATTCTCATGTTTACAGTTTTTATAATTTCTTATCATGCAATGACAAGTATACTATGAATAATAAGGGTATTTTCTTTTTCTCATATGCTATAATATTACTTTGTTGTTTGAACTCTCGATCTTAAAAAGCATTAAATATGCGTTGTTATTGCTTCAATGGCCATTCTTCCACTAATCATAAAGAGATTGACTCACTAAACCATACAAGGATGCATTATTTTCTTTTTGAACTGAATTAGGTTATATGTGCTAGAATTTTGGTTCGTACTAGCAACTTCTGATTCGTTTCTTAATTCTAAAAAGTTATGTTACTATGTGCTGCGTTTTCGCTATCATAGTAGTATTAATTCACTTTGTTTTCAAGGCTCATATATCTGTATATCTTTGAAATTCTTTTTACTTTCTTGGGAAAAGAATACAGAATAATGCCGCGATTTATAAGCTTACCCTGGGCTATGTTTTGCGAAAATTTCGAAATACGCTTAGTCTATGCCAATCGGGAAGTAATGCCACATCTTATTTCTTGGCATTTTTGCTTTATTCTGCTCATTGGAATGTTTTCCGCGAGGCCAAAGTACTATGTGCAGTCCATACATTGTTAAATAGCAAATTTCTCTTACAATATGCCTCATATCGTAGTCAAAAACATTTCACATTCAGTTTGAAACAGATCGATTTAATGCAACGCAGCCCTTGCTGATGTTTTCAAACTATTTAATGCGAAAGATATATTTTCTTGAGTACTACTTTTACGAATTCTAAAAGTATTGGCACCCGATGATGTAACGACAAAGCGCTATAAGTATGCGCACATTTTGGGGGAGCAGCCCCATATTTTTAGTAATTTTTGATGCTCGTTTCCTGAGCACGCACAAGTTTTCATCAGTGTAATTGAGGTGACATATTAAAGGAAAGCTACTGCTACCTTGTGTAATATATGATCGCGGCGACATACATTAATTATAGATAGTGTCTATTTCACTTTTGGTACACAGGACGCGTACAACATATCCAAGAATACTTGTGAGTTAATGAAGTTATTCTTCTTCAGCATTAAGAGAGCGAGTTTATTAAAGTACAAACCGACGCCATTCTAGAACAAAGGAGAAACAAAAGCCACTACATAACCATTTAATCTTTCACACGTTGGTCAAACTAATAACCGAAAGAATTAATTTATTATCGGCCTGATTACTAAATACCGGCACTGCAAAATGTCATTATAATATATAAAAAACCTCGTTGAAAAGAGCGTGTGTGCAACGAGGCAAAATCAGATCCTCTGAATCAAGGAGCTAGGAGACTGCCTACAGGTCTCACACGTAGAAAACGTCTTGAATCTGAGCACGATAGCACTACACAGGATCATCACTCAAGCAAGGTTACAATGTTTGTAATTGTAATATGAACCGAGAAAGGCAGATTAATAATATTACTTCAAAAGTAATAATTAAAAAATGTGTGAAGTAGGTTTTTATTGAATCTTAAATGATTATGGTGAATGTTATACTTTCTTACCCTTTGTGTTTTACACATTTTTTGATAGAAAGATAGTGATGTATGTTTTATCGCTTATTAATCAAAATGCGCATTGATGTGTGTAATGTATGTGGTAATTTTCCCATGTACGAGGTAAAATATTTGTACGTAAATTGATAGAAACTGTGCCTTTGCACACTTATGTGAGAGCGAGTAGCAAATTAATGCAGAAGCGGAGAGGTGAGCTCTTTAATGCATGTATCTGTTGGGATTATGAAGCAGAATGCATAGTAGTAACATGTGAACCTAGAAGTCAGACCTTACCTCATTAATCGTTAAGATAGCACCAGGGTGTGATGTGAGAATTGTGGAGAGCATGCCAGACACGTTGGTTGACCACGTGTAAGTAGTGAAGGCGAGAAGAGGGACTATAGAAGAGGATCCATGCAGACTGAAAGAGTTTTTAAGTTCCGACATTTAGTTTGCAAGGCCTTTCGAAAGGCTAACGAGCTTTATGGGTTTAGTTTTTGTTCTTACTCTGTTTTTGTAGAAAGCCAACGTTGATATAAAAATAACCGAATTACAGTGCGTGTGATACATGTCTATCTTTGCGAATGGATGGAGCTGCTTTCCACATGAATTTCTTTCATTCATTCTTTCATTACTTGTCGATTTTACAAAAAGGATTTTGTAGCTGACATAGTTTCCATAGCCATTTAGAAAGGCATGAAAAACAGTCTGGACTCGTGCGCGATTAGTTTACACAATTGCAATGAATCATTTTATTTATATTTTAAAGATGCACTTGAGGAAATTAAAGTTTATGGGATAATCATGGTGAGCACAGTTTGTTAAGCTACGTGGACGAAAGGAATTGTCCCCGAAATGATCATGTACTGCTCATTTATGGCAAAGTCTTGGTTTATTCTCGTAGAACCCTGATGCAACGCAGGCCCGGAAATTATCGTGTTGTTCGCAGCATACAAACACGAAAATACAAAAAGGTTTTAAATTTTATTAGGGTGAGTTTTATAATATTTTCCGAGTGAAAAATTACATTTTCATCTAACCTGCTTACAAAAGTCCCATAATTTATTTCCTTTGCATTGCGTGCTTCACATTCGATACCTAAAAACATATCGACTTCCTTTTCAGTTAGCTTAATGCCTAAACCTAAAGCGCAGAGATTAACCAGACCTATAATTTCATAGTAGTTTATATGCAGCAAATGATGTAAATAAAGGAAAACAATGAAATGCAGAAGAGATTAATACAAGTAGAAACGCTTACTCTGACATCAGAAGGAAAACAAATTTCATATTTAAATTTTTTTCTTGGATAGAAGAATGCTAACATAGTGTATTTTTATTAATCACTTCAGCGAAAACTTTCACCTATCTTGAGCAGCAACTCCCTAAGCATTTTGACCGGTATGGACTCATTCGTGGAAGGATGTAATTCTCGTAACGCCTCAACTACCGTGCTCTCTATCTGTACATCATTGTAGACTACTTCTCCAACAGTGAGTAGATCTTCATAGGTGAAATCACCGCGTTCACCATGCTCTACTCAAAAACAAAAATTCAACAACAGTCTAAACGCAAAAAATTTGGTCGATCTTCAAGTCCAACTGGCTCAAACAAAGTCCTGCTTTCTGTCAACATTTTGCGATAGCTTTTGCGAAGTGTAGTGAAGTTTCCCTAATCTTTGAATACTTAATGCCTCCTCTGTTAACTTACCCAGAATGAGCGCTTTTTCATCACGACTATCTATCTTTACTCCGATGGATTTCAGTAAATACAGCATTTGCTTTCCATCTATCTTTCCATTCTTGTTTTTGTCAAATAGTGCGAAGGCCGTTTTCAACTCAACGCGCTGTGCAGACAAAAATGATTCTTTCACCAAACAGATTTTTGAAAATGCTTACATGCAGAAAAAAAGCACTTACCCTTTGCTTAGACAAGAATGTAGCATCCATGCGTTTTTCTCCTTTTAGGGACTTTAACTAAAAATAATTTTGATAGCAAGTGTAGTACCAAAATTTTTATTGTGTGGGTGTTATAGATTCACTCGAGAACGGTAAATTTTGCTTCTGAAACAAAATGAAAATTTGCAAAATCTACTCAAAAATGTGGCCGTTTTTGTCTTATAGAACCAAATTAATTTGTCCAAGAAAAGCTATTATTTAGAAAAGATATTTTTGACAAACTGACCTTTCTTATGCGCAGCGCTCAAAACTGCCTAGTAGTTTTAAATCATGCCAGAAATATTACTGGTAACCAGGTCGATATAATAGAAAAGTCAATATATAATTTGAAGTTTCTTCTATTTGAGCTGCTTAATTATATTTTTCCGATTTGAAACAGTGAAGAGTCAAGTAATTAAGACGACAACATTCTCGACGTGAACTATAAAACCCAAAATGAGGACCCATGAGGAAGCAATAAACTTTTCACAAGCAAGATGAAAACCCTGTTTACTTCTCATTTCCTTTAAATGCCATGACATATCATATAGATTCGCGCTATTCCTATGCTGGGGTATGGTAGTCGCTTATGATGTCATATAATCACATCAATTACGCGGAAAACGGAACTTCAACCAGCAAAACAACTTGCTACTACTGAAGACCTGTCGTTTCATAGTGTTAAGCAAAATATGCTAATTAAGAGAAAAAGACTACAATGCGTCACACATATTAGTTTCATGAGACCCGTCAACTGTTTCTTGCATAGGTGCAACCTGCTATATTCTAATGTTGCGAAGCAAAGAGCCAACTTCTTTTGCTTTGTAAAGTATAGGAAACTCTACGTGCAATAAATATACAATCAAGAAATACTCAAAAACAACGGGATAAAAGAACTAAGCTCAGCTTATTCTTTTGCATGTACATGAGTCAGTTTTGTTTAGTTAGTTCCGGAAAGTGGATACGACTTTCTGCAGCTGTACGATTGTTGTAAATAGCTTCATCATACTTATTAATCTGCACCAATACGCTTATTACTCTGCGCTTTCTCTAGTAACTAAATTGAGCACTGTTCATCAAACTTACCGGTTACAATTACTATACCAGTACGAAATTGTCGCACATGAATAACTTTTTATTTGTAAAACAAGCAAAATGATAATAGAATTACAATTCCCCTTGAAGTTAAGATTTCCATCGTTTTGAGTTACTAGCAAAGAATGACCAAAAAAGGATGTAATTCCATCAAAGTGAACTGATTAAGACAATTGTGTCGGAACTAAAATGCTTTATGAAGCGCAATGATCACATTATTGAAAATATCTCTTGCGTACATCCTATTGCAGAAAGAGACTGCGGAGTAAAGCAGAGATAAAAAGCAATATAAAACATTAAAAAAAGCAGTAGCATAACACCTTCTACAACGTGTATGAATACAAAAATAACGGCCAAAACTTTAAGTTATACAGTTCATACTTCTTTTCCCAGAAATCAAAGTAATGCAAATGCGTATTCATTTTACATATAAAAAGTAGATGCTAAGAACTTTACCGCATGGCAGTTTGCAATCTGTATCGAAAAGCGTCCAAAGAGTAACAGAGTCAAAGTTTATATGCTAGAATGAATTAGCACGCCTTCGCTAACACGATTAATGCAAATGTAACAAGGTGCCGCAATTAAATGCTATAAAAGTATAGATAAATAAAGAATTTATAGAAATGCAGCCAGCAAAAAAAAGCATCGCAAAGTATACAAAATATCACATACAAAAGAAAATCACAATAATTCAAAAAAAATTTGAGTTCCTGCTATATCAGATTATCACCTCTGGAGACGTAGCTCGCGAATTTAACAGGTGCCTATAAACCCATGTTCAAAATTTAGGTTGATAACAGTTTCTGGTGCGAATATGCTCACGCGATAAGCTTTAATCCAATCGAACAAAGTATGCGTATTCAGTTACACCTAAATTACATTTAAATAATTGAAAGAAGGGATTAATGTCGCTATGCTCTGTAAAGATTATTTGAAGGCAATGTTCAAGTCGCTGCAGAAATTTTCCAGAAGCGAAAAGAGAGGGAAGCAAGGAAAATTTTCCAACTTGATCGTCTCTGTTAGTGACATAATTCATGTCAGTTGATTGCACATTAGAATCAGAAAGTTTTGATTTCGAAGACACTCTAAACTGTGAGCCATTTTCGTCAATATTTAAAAAGAAGCTAACATTTTCTTGAAGACACTGGCAAAGAGCATTAGAAAATTTCTTCGTTCCAAGCAGCTTCCATACTTCTTTATAAATTTCGAAAACAGTAGAGGAGGCTTTACTATTACTCAATTCATCAAGTTCTATTTGATTAACTGGCAGAACAAGTTCAGCAATTACAGTCATTCCCTCAACGTCAATACACGATACACCGTGTGCATCTATAGACTCATGCACCGCAAAACAATCTGCGGCATGATTTACTATAGGTGAGCTCAATGGGGTATTAGCTTTTTGCACATGATGCGTTGATAAAGACAATGCATCATGCGCTCGATTAAGTATTCCTCCGAAAATGTCAAGCAAATCATTAGAAAGCATTTCAGATGAAGGAGTTTCGCGGCAAGCTCCTTGAATGGCTTCATTCACTTTCGAAACGATTTCCAACAAACAACTTGTAGAAGGGAACTGGCAAAGTCGTTGCAAAACGGTCTCTAAAACAACCTTTACGGTTTCTTCCGCATCAGTAGCTGCATTAAATCGTGAATATAGGGCATTTCCGGAGTTCGTAGCTATTTCTGTATCGTCTGAGTCAGCCCTCAACGGCGCTTTATGCTGAATGGATTTACCCACCGCAACAAAAACAGTGCGAAACACCAGCATTATTAGATTAAATATGTAAAAGGAAGACAGAAGGAATAAGACCGACCGAAGAGGTACCACTTGTAGCGGTTTATCGCTATCTGTGGATACGGACTGTGCGGAGGGAACCGCAGGGATATTAACAACCTCCATCACTTCTAGCAGTTTCTGCCGAATTTCTATAAAATGAAGAAAGCCCATTGCATCAGCTGCCTGCTCATTCTCATCGTGCAAACGTTCCATTGATTTTTCAGAAAGGCGAGAATCTGCTGCAACTTTATCAAAATGGTCCTTTATTGATGAGCGAGATTTTTGGGAATGCACGTAAGCGGCACCAGCTGCAACGGTCCCCGCGGCAGTCAACCCAGCAAGAATTTTCCATTTGTTTTTTCGCACTGACTCAGTGAATTGCTTAAACATTTTAGCGTCAGTTGAGCATGCAGAAGAAGGGATGGGACAACATGAAATGCGAAGTTTTAAACGTCGCACAAAAATCAAGGTAAGTGTTGATATGAGATTCGTTAATAAAAAAAAGAAATGACGCACGCAAACTCGAATATTTTGTGAACATAAGTTTCTTCAGTGCACTGCACCGAGACGTGGTGTAAAAAGTTCGCAGGGCTAATTGGGTGGAGGAATATTTCTGTTGTAAAACCACATCAGATGTACATGTTACATCCTTTCTTGTCGCTAGCCTTGTGTTATTAAAACATATCATGAGGAAAATTGCACAAAGAAAAAAATGCGGATGATCAGAGCTAGCTATTCTTCTTTTAATAAAAGTGAACGTAGAAACTTACCACTACCCCTCAAAGCGTGTCACGTCCTACCACTGCAAAAGTTATACAATGTTTCAACATTCTAAAATGTGATGGGAATATCAGAGACAGAAAATGTTCCTCAATTTAGTTTTCTTTTTGACAATTATCAGCTAAAGTAGCTCGAAAATCTGCAATAGCACTTCGATATGTAATCGAAATTTTTATTGAGAAAAACGAAAGTAATCGGAATGAGTTGAATTAGCTACGTTTCTTTGCAATAAGATTTACACTTCTTTATAACTCGTTACAGATACGTGTGGAATGAATAGACACCAAAAACTATAAGTTTTATTGTGATCATCACACACGATGATGAATCGCCAAAATCAGTTATAATATATACTTACAACCTACTGAGGAAAAGTCACAACTTCATTACAGCAATGATTTCGCTATAGTTGACATCGAATTATTTTGTATATCAACTCTGAAATAGAAACTAATATGAATCAATCCCCTAATTAGTCCGTAATACTCTAAGACGCCTATGCGCGTTTCTATAGATAATTATTATCGAAAAAAAGTCTGCATTCCTGACAGAAAAAATATTCCCTTCATGAAATAAAGATATAATTCTATAGTGTCTTACATAAATGTTGTCTTACGGAGAAATGGAAAGTGGTCTACTCATCATCAAACCGCAGAGGGAGACGAGTTGTAGTGCATTGTTTGTTTCTTCAAAGAGACATTTTAGAAGAGAAAAGCATGTACGGATACATTTTCTCCGCCGTAGGGAATATTCACTGCTTGAATGCAAAGTTTTGCATGCTTCTCAGAGAAGAATAAGCAAAAATTTAAGACGCACAGTGTCATTCGCAGCAGTCCTTACCGTTAGAGAGTTCAATTTTTCGAAACTTCACAGTGTTTGAACAATAGGTCATTCTGGTACGTTTTGCAAACTCAAATAATACCATACATGATTATAAGTGAAGAGCAAGTTGAATCATTTTTACGGACTGACATAATGATCGTTGTAATAGCTCATTTGATAGAGTCTTTCAGACACACTTTGTACATTATGCAAGGACATTTGCTATGCGCCGCGTATTTGTATTTCATCTATCACTACCTTGGCATTAGCCAGAGTTTAATCTACAATGAAACAAATACAGTAACCAAATTGCACTCCACTACTAGGAGTACTTCAGCTGCAAATTGGTAGGGACTCAATTTCATCATCGCACCGTTAACTGCTTACGCCTATATTTGACACAGACATATTAAGAGCGATAGTAATCTTTACAAAGAAATGTAACCCACTGTGGCTATATATTTTCATAATGCGGTAGGTATCCTACGTCGCTTTGCATGTTTTCTTGTACTTCTATAGCTCCTTCGTTTCAAGTATTTTATTTACTTGCGTATTATACGTAAGCTTGCATGTGAAATATACTATTGCATCGCATTTAATGCATGCTTAATCGTGGTTGTATACTTGCAGGAAATATCGCATGCCAAAATATTCAAATGTATCCAAATGAGTAGGAATATTTAAGGATTTAGACTCTCACGCTGCATTTTCTTCAGCAAAACAATATTAGAAGAGTATGCAAACATAAGAACTTCCGTTTAGAAGCTCGACCATTGCAGTTGATACTTACAATGCACTTCAATGGTAAAAGTTACAGCATGGTGATTCAGGCTTGTAAGTGCCATATAATAAAGTCAATGAAAAATTATTGAACAAAGTTTGTGTGTAAGCATGCTGTAATAGCGAATCTTTCAAGTTAATACCATGACATTCAAACAATGTATGTAGTTTTACTCTGATTTTTATTAGCGGTACTCAAGTTCTTCTATAAGTACGACGATATGCCTACGCCTAAATTATTTATGCACTGTGTGATACGCTAATGTCGACAAGATAGAGTGAGCAATGATCAAAATAAAGCAACGGCTTGCTCATGGATGAAAAAGCAAAATAAATCGCAACTACTTTAGTGCGCAATTCCAGAAGTACATATGCAACTCTTACATTATAAGCAAAGAAATTTATAATATTTCTACAAACAATTAAATTGCACTTTCCGTGTTTTTGGTACAGTTCAAAGTCGCTTGCTGGTTTCTTGAAAAAAGCCTGAAATATTTCTAACGAACACTTCCCTTCAAGTTTGACAACTTTCCATACAACTATATTTGCCGGAATTAAAATCAAGTAACAGTTTTAAAAAGGAGGTGACAAGGTTTAGCGGAAGCACTAATTTTAGCTAATTCTTTCATGTGGCAATATATGTTACAATTGAGATGCTTTGAGTTATCTCTGTTGATCTATGATGAGCGAATGTAAGAGATAAGCTCTTCAGTGTAGATGGGAGTTGAATTTTACGTGCGACAATAACTAAACAATTGAACGGATTATGTGCCAAACAATTTCAGGCAGCAATGAAGGAATTTAAGAACATGC
>JADAQX010000412.1:0-43948 GCA_015476325.1 Cardiosporidium cionae
ATCTAATAGTGTAGGAAAATTTAGAAGTACGCTATTGGTTGGCAAATAGTGTGTAGCTGGAGTCGATAGATCTCGACTGGCAAATCCTAGCGATAAAAAAAAGTACCTTAAAAAACCCTAGATTACAGATATACTTACATCTTTATATTCATGCTTCCTAACTAAAAAGCTAATTTGTAGTTCTTCTTTACAGTATCAAAATGTACATATAAATATAACAAGTAAAGGGACTCGTTATTCGTGGCTAACAAACCCTAAGTGGTGTAATAATCATAAGAATACACAAAGGATGCTGCGCAATACTAAAGATTTCAATTGGCTTATTTAATACAGAGTTTTTCTCCCCATATTGCACTGATGCACGCCAAAATTGCAAGTTACGCTAACGCAAACACTATATAATGTACGGGCTATCTTTTGAAAATTGCACGCAATGCAATTTGGCAATCACTTTACACAGTTCCTTCAAATTAAGGTTTAACTATTTTCTTCTTGATTCTTTCATAACTTGTACAAGCAAAAAGTAATTTCGGACACTTCTTCTGCAAAAGCAGAAAATAATTTTTTTTAATAAAAGCCGAAAATAGGACTGCCCAAGTTTTTAGACTGACGGTGAACTTGTCACAAATGAACTATGGGACGGATTAGAGCACATATATAGCCCACAACGCATGTTGGTGCATGTCTTTTCAATTCTTGGGAACACTCGCACCGGGATTCTTTTCAAATATAGTACAAAGCTGAAAATAGTGATCACTGAAGGTGAGTCTGGGAATTTCTAGATATCTCAAAAAGAAATGAAGTAGCTGAAGAAATTAAATTCAATAGGAACTTCTCTACGGTTTTTTTTATTGCATCAAGGCGAATAATGTCGAAAAACCCAGATTTTTCTCAAACATATTCTTCGTCGGTTCCGTAAACTTCTTTGAAAACAAAACGCTTGTGGCATTGATTTTTGTATTGAAAAGTTTGTACGACCCATTTCCAATTCCCCCACTAGGTTCACACTCTCTCAGAAAAAGCAACGCGACTAGCATTGCTTCCTCATTACAAAACTGAGAGGCCAGGAAACAGCTATGCTTGGAAAATGTCTTTCTTGCTGTAATTAATTCCAGGGATGAAATCAAACTTCTTAAAGGGAGCAATAACGCAATTTGAAACTTGAAATAGATTTGTTTTCATAGTGAAAGATAGTTTTGACAAATTGACACTACAGCAAATTCGGTTTTTAAGTAGGTACCTAAATGAGAAGAATGCTTTAGAGGCAAGAAAATAGCATTTTATTTTATGTTAAATGCTTTAGCATTTTGTCTGCGTTATATTTTATGCAATTTTAAGCAATTAATATGCTTTTCGCTGATAAGAAGAAATTTCAATTGATGCACCTTAACAAGAGGAAACAAAATTTTATTCAATCCTCGTCTTTAATATTCTCATTCTCTTATGAAACAGAATTTATGTGATGGCAGGACCGCGCAACGAGCGCCCGAATATATCACGTAAGAGGTTCGTCTACTTCTGCACATGATGAATAATGAACGCCTCATCTCTACTTATGATTTCATTCTTCGTATCGTCTCAACTGGGATAGTTTCTTTATAATTGGGAATAAGATATTGCTATGGCTGCTGTGGTATTCGCACAGTTTTATCTGCTAGGGTGCGTAGTTGAGATTTGGGTTTACTCCATAATTATACCTCTCTTGTTCTTAATTTAAATAACAGTGCATGAAAAAGGTATATAAATAAATTGAAACGCAAGCGAGAAGATATATTGTCTACAGATTGAGCGCTAAAACGTTTGAAGGGAAAGGCCTGTCATACTTAAATTTTAACTCAATTTTCGGCTTGAATTTGCGATTGCCATTCCTCAAAAGGCGAAATGGGGCTATTTTGTTCTTTTTAATTTGCTTTCTATCTGCCGGGTGTTTTTGGTTTGTTTCCCATCTGCTTCAAACTAGCAAGGTTGGTCGCAAATTCAAGGTATCTCGAGTTCCCCTACGACTGCAAAATTACGTTGCCTATATTAATTTAATTAGACATAAATTGGTAACCCTATTACCGAAGATATGGCGGCTGTACTTTTTATTATATTGCATCATACAATACGTATGTTGGTACATTTCAGAAACACGGCATAGTAGTGAGTTGTAGGGGCGCGAGTCGATATACCTTGACAAGTTTACCAAGTTGTTTGTTGAGCTTAACTATCAAAACAATACTTATAGATAGGAACCAAACAGCTGTAGTCGGAAAAATTGTATCTTTGAGAGAGTAACAACTTTATTCATTCAACAATAATTTTTCTTTGCGCATATACCTTGAAAAGATGACAGTTGAAGCTTGCAGCTATAATTAATGAGAGAATTTACTATATTTTAGCACAAGTGTGTGCTTAATCTTATAGCATGACTTGGAAAACGAATGAATGCTTTACAAAGCAAATGCAGGTGATACTTTGGGAAGGCTTCAAGGCACCTGACCTGAAAAATATGCAAATAACGTTTTTATCGTTTAGGTTTCCCTCGCATACTGTGATACCATCAAGAAAACAAATTCGACTTCGCAATTCTGCATTAAATGCCCTTCCTATGCTTATTGCATAAACGGAAATATTCTTTGCATTTTGAGCGATGCAAAGGAAAGTTTACCACGTATTTGTCCCTTTGAGGATTATTCAAAAGATATTTCATTAATTTTTCTTAATGCTGTTCGAATATCTATTTGCGGATTGGCCAAGCCTAGTTGGCAACATAAAAATAGTGTTATTTCGAACGATTTCATTGTAAGTCACTCTTCGTATTCTGAATTATTCGCACTCTTGCTAACAATTTCACATACACCCTCGGTTGAACTTGAAGGAAGTGAAAGCTCATCAGCGAATACTTGTGCACACCAACCAATTTTAACAAATTCGAAATATGAATCGATTTGTATGACGGTCCCGTATCCCTTACGAGCAGAAACGTCGCACTATAGCTATTTTCCAATCTTTGAGAGGTGGGAGCAGCTACAGAATGCAGTAAAAGTTTGTCCATTCACTGACATTCTTTTTGCTGAAGGGCTTTTACAACTGATAGAGGAAGAAGTGCAGAGATTCCTTTCCCTCAGTCCATCTCCCACGTTTTGCGAGATAAATAAAGGCGAAGCGCATACTTTATCTCACTTTACAGAAAAGCAAAGAAAAATTGTTGTGTCGAAAGATACTAGCAGAGATTTTTGCACTATCTCGCTTTCCGTTTGCGTTAATGTCCCTACTACATGGGTGGATACAGGCGAGCGCCAAGCACGATGTGTAAATAAGAATCGACATGTTGAAGCAATTTCCAATTTTATTGTAAAGCCCGTGCAGCTTGCATATTTTTTTGTATTTTCAAATCCTTTTGTGCAATTAATGATTTCAATAATAGTAGAGTATTGGATACTTTTTCTAACAATTCCTGGGCATTGTTTAAGTGTCTTTCATCGGCTTTTACACGTTTGCATTTTGTGCCTCCTACTGGCGGGAATCCTCCTGTTGTTATTCAGAAAATGGATTTGTATGTATATTTTGCGAAGGAGAATACGACAATGCACTCATAAAACCATTTTCTACAGGACACTCTCCCAAACAAACAAATTAGCAGCGGAAGGAAAAGATTTAAATTACCAGCACTCCCCCTCTCAAAAATTGGTTACACCCCCTGTCTCATTGCAAGCTGCACTATGTGAGCTCCCCCCCATTGCGATTTCTCCATCTTTTGAACATGATACGACAAAGACTTTTCTTTGTTCCAGTTGCCGCTCTCCTTGCCAAACGATATTTCTTTTGCAAGGACCTTCTCTAGTCGAACTTCATAGATACTTTCTTCAAAATGCATTTCGTTCTCTTTTGATTTACATCTATCAATCGTACCTTTCGTATTCCACTGTAGAATCCCTTTGTGAGCTAATTGTTGAACGTGATTCCCTTTTTCACTCCGATGTGATAGATAGTAATAAATATTATTGGTGGGAACTGGCAGATACCTAATAACAAACAGTTTAACAAAGAAGCTACTGGCCAGAACAAATCTGCTAAGGCCGATGAAAAAATGTGATTGATGCTTCGTAACAACGTAATTGTTTCGCTTCATGCACCATGTGGCCAAATGATTTTTTATGTGCTTAAATTGTACTAAGGCATGACAAATTCATTTGAAGCACATGCCTTCGATTATTTCAAACAAAAAATATAAACCGCGTAATTATCCATCGAGCATGAGAAAATGCATTGCTCTTATCTTGTGGATTAGTGACGAGGTTGGAGAGGATTTAAACAATCCTAAGTTTGCATTTCGTGTTGTTTAGGTATCATGATGTACGCTTGAAGGACTATGAATAATGACTCACATTTCCTGTCATGAACAGTAGTATATGTAATGACTGTAATTCCCATTTTACCTCATGAAAAGCAATTTTAGTGCTAGTGCATACACAAATTTCCAAAGGATCAACTAAGTGCTTCGCCATAAAAATGGTGTAGCATAATTTTCCCAGACATTCACCATTGACGATTTAAGCGCTAAACTTGTAATCGCTGTAATGCTTTATTGCAAAAACAATTCTAAATGGCTAGCAAATTCATAATTTTAATTGCCCCAAATCGGACTATAACTTCAATGGAGGAGGTAATAATAAGTTTACACTCAATAGAAAAGTGGTGCCTGCAAACTGTGACGCAGTTTCCTAGTTGTATCTCACTGAAAAACAGCCTTTGCCATAAGATTACGTACTTGCATACCAAGATGGAGCCACTACCTGCTGTCTATTTTCAATTATAAAGAGTGGATTTGTAAGATGGTAAGAGTTTTTCACGCCACACCTGTAGGCTTTCTAGACAGTCTCTCATATAATAAAGATTGTAAGAATGTTAAAAAACGCATTTTTCGTGAGTAGTGATTTCTCTCATCGGATATTTATTAGAGCAAAGTCAAATCAAACGCGCTAATATCAAAAACTCAATTTTCTCAGGCATGCCAGGTGAAAACATACCCTCATCGTCATTTTTGCAGTTTTTACAGATATGCAAGCTAATTTCTGACATTTTATACTACTTTGTGTTATTTCCTCTTACGTAGCAAATAGTTGCAACTGAGTTTTTGCAAAACTGGGATATACATTTCTACTCATACATAGAATAAATTTCCTTAATAAATATAATTTAATGTGAAACAGTTAAAATTATGATACTTTCCTCATATATAATAACCAAAGGAATTATTTAGTACTAAAACTATATTTTTATATTATTCCAAAATAATAGCACGAAGAAAAAACACTTCAACACCTAGTCTTCTTTTATCTCAGAGTTAATCCTCAAAAAGTGCATCAAGAAGAAAAAATGTAAAGATAAGATGGGCACATTATCGTAAGAGAACTATTTGGTAGTTCACTACTTTCTCCACATTCTCCATTTAAGGTTGTCCCGTAGAACGATATATACCCTTTCGCTGTAAAACATCAGTGAGAGTTACCTCCGGAAGTTTCTCAAATCCAGCGCGTGTCATCTGGAAAGATGCTTTTCCTAAAGTATATTACAAATAAATGAAATGCTTTTCTTTTTATATACAATTGCATTTTCCATATATTGAGCAATTAAAAAGCGAAGATTTGCATTTGTTGGCTGAAAGAAATTAAAGCAATGAGCCATGGCAAGAAACTACGGTTCGAAATCGAGCAAACAGGCAGCTACTGCTCAATCTAATTGTTATAGATGCCGAGAAAGCAGTGCTATTAAATTAAAATAAAAAAACATTGAAAAAAATGTACTAATGAAGATATTGTAATACAACTACGTTCATTTCTTAACAGCGTTATAGCCACATCAAGGGGAGGAGTGACATGTAGTAAAAACCATGTTTTTGTAGACTACTACAAAAATAACTTTCACGATTTTGTATTAGGAGTGTTTTTTATAGGGAAAAACCGGTATTTTCAATGTATGGACAGGATTAGAAAGAAAAATTTGAAGAGAGTAAAAGATCCTTGTTTAAAGAGTCTGGTATGGCAGTGCCACCATAAACTCTTATTTGTAACTTATTCGCAGTAGTCCATCCAATGCAAGGACACTCAAGTAATTCTGGATAGCAATATTTGTATACATTCAATATCCCACCATGCGTCAAGGAGCGTAAAATACCAGAGTAGCCCATCATAGATTTCAAGGGAACCTAAGAATGAAATGAAACCGAGAGAAAAAAGTAACTAAACGAAGATATTACTTGACGTTAGAAGTCCAATGCGTGAGAGAGAATGGAACACTTTCAGGATAAAAATTATCCGAAAATCAAGTGTTTTCTAGTTTACTAAGCCAAACCGAAAGCATAAAAATAGGATGATAAAAACAATTCCTAGTCTAAAATAAACAAGAGAGCCAATCTAGTGCTTAAAAATATAATTTATACATACGAATAGCATAAAAAGTAAACAATAGGAGACCCCATCCCCTGTGCTAGTATACAAATCCTAGCTGACAACAAGCGAAGCAGCCTCCAGGAAAAGAATGCAGCTTAAATAAAAAATAAAATATAAAACGCTGTAATTATATGTTTTTTAGCCTTTCTGTGCTTTGTGGACACGTTGAAACTATTTTTGTCAAAAAAAGCATTCTTCTACGTCACCAAAAAAAAGTGTGAGATGCATAAAAAGTTGATTTTCATAGTGTTTCTCCGCCTTTAAGGCAATAAAAACAAAAATATCAGCGATTACTGCTTTATTTTCTTTGATTTAGGTTAACATTTCTTTCTCTAGCCGCCACGCATCTTACAACTAGAAAATAAAAATAAAAAAACAAAGAGAGATCTCATCATTTTTTCCCTCATTGCAACAGCATCCATTATCACCCCCCCCACTCATCATAAAACTATCAAATCATGCCTCTATCCTACTATTCTACTATAACTTTCTAGATTTCCTAATATCCAAAATAATTTTACAATGGCTGTAATAGATGTCGATGCTTCCGTTATTCCATCTGCTCCCATAAATGCTTGCATATGTTGAATATGCCCACGCCGCCGTCGTGTCTATTCAGCAATAAAAAAATAGACTAAAATGTCTATAAAATTGCAAACCTATCTTCGTAAATCTATCTACTACTGTGAAAACAGTGGCAATGAAAATAAATAAAAATTTTGTTAATACCATAACACCTTTGAGGATGAGACTAATTTATAAAATAAGAAGGAAAAGAACACGTTTCATACAGGCATATAAGATATAAAAAAACATTCAAATACAAGAGAAACGGTATAACTAAGAACTGGTAGAAATGCAAAGAATTCTTTAAAGAAAAATGTATTCCTTTTATTATTCAGCGTGTCCTAAACCTATATTTCTATTTTCAATTTTCCCCCCTTTTCTATTATAATTCCTCCCCCCTCACCCCTCTTTTAATGCCCAACAGGGATAGCTTCCCGTGCATTTTTATAAGCAGTTTCCTTCACTCTCTATTTCTGTGTTGCATTTTCTTTATTTTAATCACAGACGTAGTCATCCTTGTATTATATTTTATGCATAGCATAGTACCAAATCATTAACCAAATTTCCAACAGTAGATGTATCACAGAGAACATGCAATCGCATCACAGGCTCCAAAAGAGTGGAAGAAGTAGAATTCATAACTTTTTGAAAGAGTTGCGAAGTACATGCTTTTATAACTATCAAAATAAAATACAATTACATGCAAATTCATATTTTTTGCAAACTTGAAAGGATGCGTTTTCATCCAATTTTCATTCTTGGACTCTTCGTATAAATAAACTATTATTTTCAGTTTTTAAATCAACCAAAAAAAGGTTTCATTTTTCTTCCATCTCTTCCAGTGCAAACCGTTAGTTCCCTATCGCTTATTTCTCCTCCCTCAAAAAATTTATCTTCACTACACAAGGCAATTTTTTCACCCCTCAGCCGAGTGAAGTTTTATTATTTTTATAAATTTCACTCAAATATTTTTACTCATTTTTCTCACGCACTTCATCATCACAAAAATATTTTTTTTCCTTTAATTTTCTCTATGCCAGAGACCTTAAAGTATCTTTATCAATAAAGAAAAAAGCAATAATTAATCACTAAAAGTGTTTAATCCTTCACAGAACTAAATATATTGAGAAACTATTTCATCGACAGAATCTCTCAATGACAATATATTAAAAGAGAAATATTCTTAAAAATTCCTAGTAATCATGTGTCCTACTCTCACAGAGGAAATATATATGACTAGAGAGTGTAAAATTCTTTATTATAGGTAAAAATTGTACCTCCTAAAGGTGTACTAGCCTCCACTTGAAGATCTATCACAGTGAGCTAAAACAGAGTTTTATGAAGAGAAAAAAAAATTAAATGAAAGGAAGAATTTCATTCGTTATGCATTTTTCCAAAGGGAAGACACCCATTTATTTATTTTACCAGCAGAAATATATCCAAACAGCATGCATTTCTTTACTTATTTCAATTTCTTCACTCTTATCTTTTTCATGGAGAAAAATTACGCCTAAAAATGGTTGATAGTTTGGATATAATCTCTCTCCTGCAGAGTGTTAAAATTCTCTTTAAAAAAGGATTCTCTATAATAATGAAAACTATATATAAAATGCAAATTTGCAATAAAAAAAAAGTAGGAGAAGAACAAAAAAAAACAATTTTTATTATAAAAATTGCTGGAAAATTATTTTTTTATAGAAAAATTACAAATATTTTAAGAAATAAATGATAGAGAGTCGACGAAACATTGGAGGGGAGGTGAGAGGAGAGGAGATGAGAAGAGGAGAGGTGAGAGGAGAGAGGAGGTGAGAAGAGAAGAGGTGAGAGAAAGTGAGGTGAGAGGAAGTGAGGTGAGAGGAGGTGAGGTGAGGTGAGAAGAGGTGAGGACACTACGAAGTATATTCAATTAGTACTGTTAATACCTCTTCAAACAAAAATTATAAATTAGGAAGTGAAATATACTTCAACATGTAAGAAATTCACAAAAATAAAAAGAGTTTGTACATTTTACAGTACAAAAAAATAATTCTCTTCTTTTCATAAGGAGAAGATTACCTTCCCATTTACAATAGGAGATCCAATCAACGGTCCATTCATAAATGAATCTTCTAACGTTTGCCTCAAAGTTTGTTGAATTTCTTCTAATTTAGCATCCGAAATAAGTCGATGAGAAGAAGCGATGCCTTCTCGTGAAAGATTTGAAAGGCGTTGAATGGCTTCATTCAAATCAATCTATTTTTTTCATACATAAATCAAATTTTTTTTATATAACGAGGAAAGTGGCATAAAGTGGATGAAATATCAAAAAAGTATTACTTCGTAACGAATCAAAGAGTAAAGAGAGAGAAGGATTTTCTCACGTACGAACAATTTTTTCAAATACTAGAAGAAGAAGAGGTCACAAAACGTGTTTTTAACGCAAGGATTTGTTTCTCTTGGTGATTTCTTGCAGTTTATTTTCAAAATTATTTTTATTCTTATTTTCTCAAAACTCTACTCGTTTGCCTTTCTTTTCTACTGAGATTTTCTCATACTTGTCGCCTCTCTTATGCATAATTACACTTATTTACATCTTCCTCTTGTATATAAATTCCTTTTTTATAACAATTTACATGATTCTCATAAGAGGGAGGGTCTGTCACAGTAGGAGTAATGTGAGATATTTCATCCATGACGTTTGAAGATTCTACAATATAAACAAAAAATAGAAATAAACCAACACATACGAGTTTGAATTTTTTTTCCATAGAAATAGTGATAAAAATTAGAGTATCTATACTCTTCTCTTTTCATATTCAATACATAAATTTTAATATTTTATGGACAAAAATTTTTTTTAAATCCCAAAACAGTCATTTTTCCTCCCGCCGCTTGTTGCAAAATATTTAAAAAAATGGAGTGTACGTACACCCGAGCGGATAAAATATTTTTTTGAAAATTGGATATTAAAAATTTACTTTAAACAATTTTATGCTGAAAATCTTCCTTTTAAGAAATTATTTCTTCTTATAAAGTATGGAGTTAGATAAAACTAAACAATGAGAAATATACAAAACGATGGTAAGCAATAAAAATAATTAAAAACAGTGAGAAATGCACCCAAACTAGTAAATCTATAAAACACTAGTCATTGAAAATCTCTCATTTTAAAAAATAAAAATGAATAGTGTTAATGAATTTAAAAAAAAGAAACTTTTTTTTTTTAATAAACGCGTTTATAAAATTTTTAAATTTCTTTGCAGAAAAAATTACTTTCATTTCACAAACCAAATAAAGTTTCCTTCAATGCTGGCAATGAAAGAGGTGAGACACGGAGTGTCATACCAATAGAATATAATTTTCCTGAAAAAATTGAATAAAATTAAAAGAAAAATTTAAAAATAAATACAAACACAAAAATTAAAGATAAAAAACTTTTAAAAATAATAAATTGAAATACATTAAAAAAAATTCAGTAGAAATAAAAAACAAATATATTTCTTTTTTTGTGCAGCTCTTCTTATTATATTTTTCATACCATTGACACTCATTTTATGCTGTATAAACGCTTCATTCTCTGTTTCAATATATTCCTTCACATACATTAATAATAAATATATCACATATATATTAATGACAATAAATATGTATAGAAAAAAAATATATAAACGAGCACACTGAAAAAATAAAAATCATCAAATAGCATTCCCCTACGTTTTTATTTTTTAATTTCTTAAAAATTTATTAGAAACTCTAAAATAATTTTAAAATAAACTAAAACAATTTAATATTAAAATAATTTATTGAAACAGCTACAAAAATAAAAAATTTTATAAAATATTTTATTGAAACAACTACAAAAATAAAAATTTTTATTTCATTTTATCCCCTTTTTTTATAACAAAATAAAAACTTCCCTCTTCTTCGTTGTAATTCCCACAGCAAATCCACTTGCAAAGTTTATTTTTGTATTTTTATTTTTCATAAAAAAAAAAAAATAAAAATATAGTGCGTTTCCTCATTTTTGTAGGTAAAAATGACGGTTTTTATTTGTTTCAATAATTTCTCTAATTTTTTTCATATTCATTTCAGTATATCTTTGTTTCTCTCTTTTTAATCCACACAATCACATATATGCTCTTGTTCTGTTTAGTTTTATTCATTTTATATAATATTGTTTTAATCGGATTGTTTCATAATATATTTCTGCCTCTATTTTAATTTCATTTTCTCTCTTTTTCATCGAATATTATAAATTCTTCTCTCTCCATTTCTTTAAAAACAAAAGATGTGTTTCGTTTCTACTTCCTTACTTAATAAAATCGTAATTTTAGTTTAAAAAATAAAAGAAAAAATTTTAATACTTGTTCTTACTTTGTAAGCAATTTCCATTTCTCCCACTTCTACCAGTAAACCTATTAAAAACATTATATTCACATAGAGGATCAACTGTTTAATGATAATTACAAAAAAAGATATTTTGAAACAAAATCCCATTTTTTAGTAATTTTTTTCTATTTTTGTCTCTTAAATTTACAATTTAATAAATATTTAAATGAGGCAAACGTTTGCTTGCATTTCTTCTTTCCCCATCGTTTCGTTTCTTCTCTTCAAAAATATTACAATTTTAAGAGCGATTATAGCCTTCATTTACTATGAATATACTACTATTTTAATCTCTTTTTTATTTCCTTGTTCATTATCTTGATTTCTTTTTCTTAGAAGGCGTATCTTTATTCTTAAAAAAATATTTTCTAGTTTATCCTTTCATTGTCTTCCTCACATACATTTTATTTTCTTCATCCTCTCCTTATTGCCTTCTCTTACTCTCATTTTCTCTTCATTCCCTCTTTTTCAATCTACATTCTTCACTGTTTCATCTAATAAAAAATAATTTATAAAACTTATACCGTAATCTTCAGCTAAACGTTGTCTAACAATTTCAATATGTAATTCTCCAACACCCCATACTAAAATTTGACCAAATTCATTTTCTGTATCAATTCTTAAACTTTTATCAGAAAGTTGTATTTCCTTCAAAGCCAGCATCAAACGTTCCTCATCTTGAGCTGTGAAAAAATAATTTTTAAAAATTTCAACACACTTTATTTTTTCGTTTGAATTAATTTTTAGTAGAGCGTGTATGTAAGAAAGAGAGAAACTATTTAATTTTATAAAAGGAAATAATTATAGAAAAAACGTAATTTATAAAAAATTCAACCAAAATAAAGAGAGAAAACAGGCTATAAATAAATCAAAATAAAGAAAAAATAAAAAACAAAAATAAACGTGTGAAAAAATAAAGAAAAATTAAAAAACAAAAAAGAATTTCAAAAACTATAATAAAAATCTCAAAAATTATCGCATGCTGTTAGAATTTCACACCAAATTAAATAAAAAATTCTCCACCTATCCCACTAAATAATCTCATTTTTATATATCTTCTACGCATAGAGTATTTCTGTTTCTAAAACATCCTTTTATATACATATTTATACGAGTCTCTATTTTCTACAGTTTATCCATAGAACCATTATTTCTTAAATATAAATTTCTGCACTACTTTTATATGTATAAACATTTCAATTTTCCAATGATATATATATATATATCTTTTCAAACTTTAAAATGTATTTTTATTTTATGTTTATCCTAAAATTTTATAGCTAAAAATATATTATTTCTTACAAGAAAAAGGAATAAAGGCACAAAAACAGACAGCAGGAGTAAGCTGAGCATACGTGTGAATTTCAAAAGCATTCTGAGATTCATCACAATCAATTTCAATTAATGTATCTCCTGCAACGGTGGATTTACATCCTCGAATCATAGCCATATCTCCTTTAAAGTATTTATAAAAATATATTATTTAAATAAAGCGGCTTGAATTTTGAAAAGGATGTAAAAATCATCTTCTCTATGAAAATTTATTTCTCTTTGAAATTTTCCTTAGATTTTTTTTATAGTTTTTGTGCTCTCCTTTTCTTTCAATTTATTACATTTCAACACATTTTTTCTTAACGTACTTTCAATTTTCTCTTACCCTATTTCTCTGTCAATTTTCTCAACTCAAATTTCTCTCTCATCCCATCTCATAGCATTTCTCTCATCTTAACCCAATTTTTTTCTCTCCCTCTCTCTCTCGTCTCCCCCTTTCTCTCTCTCCCCCTTTCTCTCTCATCATCTCTCTCATCTCTCTTCATCCCATCTTAACTCTAAAAATTCCTCGTAAGTAATAAAATAAATTTTTTTTTTAAAGTTATACCAGCAGAAATCATTGAACATTTGCTAAATCGATCTGCTTTAACTCGAAAAATTCCAGAAATAGTTTCTACTGTTGATTGTGTAGAATTAAATACAGTCATTGGATATTTCAATATTCCTGAAAAATAAATAAATACAAAGAAACGGTGTATCCTTTATAAAATAAACATATTTTTTATGCATATTTTTAAAAAAATTAAAGTAAAATTCGAAATGTACTTTTGTTTAGTTTTTACACTCAAAATAAAATATCATAAGTTAAGACAATTTTTTTTTCTTTAGAAAATACATAACTTTCCTTCTTTTTTATAATAAAAAAATTACTTTTTTTAATCCTTTCCATTTTTCTCCACTGGAAATAAAAAATTTCTCTTTTTCCTCAACTTAAATTTAAAAAAAAATTGTAATAATTTTGTAACAGATTAAAAGATAAACAACAATACCAGACATAATTCTGCAAAAAGCTAATCGACCTCCTTTTCTGTCAGAAAGAACTTTAAAGATAAGAATAGAAAGTGTGGAATAATCTTTCATTTTAATCTGAAAAAAATTTAAAGGGTAAATGCTTCCAAAAATAATATTAAAAAAATTAAGAAATTAAAAAATAATAATACTAAAATTATTTTTAAAAATGAAATCAACCAACCAAAAAATAAAAACAATAATCCATTATACTAACAAAAATTCCTAAAAAAATATATAAATTATATTCTAAAAAAATATCAATAGTGTATATACTAATAAAAATAAAACATATAAAATATAAATAAAAAATAGTAAATAAATAATAAAAACAATTTTTGTCCACCTCATTTTGGGATGTTCGGCAAAATATTTTTTTGGCCGCAGATGGAATTTGTTTGAATCGATGCGTTCTTTCCATTTCATTCTAAATATTTTTTTATAAATAAAATATAAAAGGATTTATATACCATTTCTACATTAGAAATTTAAAAATAATAACCCATTTTAATAAATTAAACAAAAAATAACAAAATCTATGAAAAAAAATTGAAAATAATTTCATGTTTATATAAAAATTTCATTAAAGAATAAAATTAAAATCAATTATACTTTTTGTTTTTTCAATTTCTGAAAATTTTTACAACTCAAAGAAGATGCATCAATAACTTTTGGTGGTTTTCTATCCAAAGGAGAAGGTAAAATGGCAACAATACTATCCAATAATTCTTCAATGGCCATATTTTGTAAGGCAGAACCACATACTATAGGAATGCCTAATAAATAAATATTTAATAAAATAAAAAAATAAATTTATTCAATAAAATAAAAAAATAAATATATTCAATAAAAAAATTACTATATATAGCCAATAAAAAAATATAGTCACTAAATATAAAAATAGTTATAAAAATTTTGTTTTTTATAGAAATATAACAGAATAAAAAAAAAAAAAAAAAAATTAAATTATCTTCAAAAAAAAGAAAAATTATCCTTCTCTTATTTTTTCCTTTCCCTTTTAATAAAAAAGGCATTAAATAAAAAAAATGTAAATAAATAATAAATTTCATGCTTTTTTCATCTAATAAATCTCTATCTTTACCTCTTCAAGGTCTGAATTCATTATTAATAAAACATCCACGCATATTGATTCTTCATAAAATTGTACTTTCAAAGCTTGCAATCTCTATACTCTTTTAATCCCTCCTTCTCTGTAAATAATATTAATCTATCCAAAAAATACTGTTAAAATATCTCTTTAATAAAATTATTACTCTAATCCATAAAAATAGAGAATTTTATTATCAAAAATACTAAACATCACCCAGAGAATTCAAAGTAATTCGACGAAGGGTTTGCCATAGCAGAGAAACGTCTATAGAAGATGAACTACTAAAAATAAATAAATAAAATATATATAAACATATGTTTATCTATAAAGCAATGTATAAAGCTATATAGTACATTTTCTATTTTTAAAATGATGAATTTATTTTCCAGTTTCATCTATTTAAAAACTTTATATTTATTTATTTTTGAATGATATCCACTCTTCAAAATAATTTAAGCTCGTCAAACAAAAAGTATATAGAATAAAAATTTCAATTTTTATATTTAGAAAGCAGAATAAACATATCCCTCTTTAATAAGAAAAATTCATCACTTCAATTATTTTATTTTAAAAATTCGTTTGGATTCACTTTTATTTAATATATAAATGAATTGAACTTTACTTTAAAAATATTTCAGCAAATTCATCATCAAGGAGAGCCATTTCTTCAAATAATTTTTCACGACGTTGATAAATACTTTCCTAAACAAAAATAATTAGAAAAATGAAAGAAATCTTTATAAATTGATAAATAAAAGAGATGTATGTTTTTTTTTCCAGCCAAATTCTCCCTCTTCCCCTTCAGATTATTATTATTTTTTTTTTTATAAATAAATGCATTCCTCCTTTTCTCTTTCTCTAATGATGCATATTTCTCAACAGGATCAAAATGTGTATTAAAACGAATTATATACAGAGCCATATAAAAATAGAATACACATATTCTACTTGTTTCAAAAAATAAAATAGAAAACGTGAAATTTAGTATTAAAACTATTAAATTTTTCCTACAAATGCATCTCTTTTGTTTCTTCTTCTTTTCATTTCAATTCATTTTCATTGTTCTATCATCTTCTTTCTCTGCTTACTACTTAACACTCACCCATTCAGTGTATTCCTCTTTCTTCATAGATATATGTAATGTGGGTACTTCTTCTATACGAGAAGTTAAAATATTTCTCATGGAACGAGCATCACATGGATAACTATATATCTAATAAAAGAAATCATGGATAAAAAATATAGGAAAAAAAAGTAGAGAGAATACATTTTTATTAAGAAAAAAACACACAGAAACGATCTAACCTTAAAAAAATATCAAAAAAGGTTACAAACGCATTATATTGATGATATTTTTTGGATAATAATGAAGATTTCTGTGGGTATCTCTAACGTTAAATAGAAACTTTGAAAAGCAAAAAAACCCATAATAAAGTTCTGAAGTGTGGATTATTCTCTTTCACAAACATAGTAAGAAATCCATCATTTTTGAATCCACAGTATGTATAAATATATTCCTTGTTTTTTTATTCTAATAAAAAAAAATTAAAAGCTTCTTCTCATACCATACTGACTAGCTGAAATTGTCTATTATAACATATAACTTACCTTGTTTTCAATCAAATTTACAATCTTTTTTGTATGCATATCCTCATATCCTATCCGTGAAGGGAGCGGGGCATGGATAGGAAGAGGAATGCAGTGTAATCGACTACGAATAGAAGAGAGAGAGTGTTCCTTTAAAAATATATATATATATAAATAAAGAATTAGAAATAGAAGCAAAAAGTGAAGTATTTAAGAGATAGAGAAATAAGAAAAAAGGCAAAAATATATAAACAAGAAGAAAACATAAATATATATAAATCAAAATGACTAAAAATAAAGTAAATAGGCAAGCAATAAATTACAGCAGGTACTCACGAAATTATTTGAAAACATACCAAAGAAATATCAAAAAAAAATAATAAAACATTCCAACACATCCTACTTCATGCCGAAACGTAAAACTGAAATAAATTCTGCTTGCTTTGTCTTCTTTTAAAAGTTATTTGTGTGTGGATATTATCTTTTGTATTAAATAGTTCCTACCATAGAGAAACCTTCTCGATCCATTTTATTTATAAAAATCAAACGACTGGGATTTCCTGCGGCATTGAGTTGCCTCCAAATAGATTCTGTTTGAGCTTCAACACCTTTCATCCCATCAAGAACAACAATTGCACTATCTAAAGCCGTAATAGCTCGAGTGACTTCCTCAGTAAAATCTACATGACTAACATGATAAAAAATGCAATGAAGAAATCATGAAATTGGGAGGGGAGAGAAAATTTCATACCACAAAATGGATAAAAAATGCAATGATGAAACAACGCCGCACTATTGTATAGCCATAATAAATTTTAAAAAGTAGAAACACTTCATAGACAAAAATTTCCTTTAAAGAAAAATAGTTCCATATGTAATAAACAAAAATCTCAATTTTAGTAGGGAGAAAATGGATGCATATTTTTATGCTGATCGCACTTCTAGCAATTTTCTTAAATATAAATTCTCATCAAAGAAAGAATTCCAGCGATCCTATCGACAAAAAAGGTGTATTTACATCCAAATGACAAGCATCCCAACGATTTAAAAAAATGGTAGAACGCTCAAAACTGAGACTATTGAGGGGAATCTACAAATAAACCAGCCTCTTCCTCTTAAAGATAATGTAAAAGAAAACAGGTTTAAAAAATTCAAATGCTTTACAGCCCGCTGAAGAATTTTTCATATTTTCTCTTTACCGAGACCCAAGAGGAGAATTAACACTAGAGCAATCAATTCTATTTGTTCCTCATTTTTCATTTCTTTAAGCTACATGGCTTCTTTAGTAACAAAATTAAAATGATTCTACATACAAATGGATATTTTCCAAGCCCAAAAAATTACCCAGGAGTATCAATGACATTCATCTGATGCTTCTTCCAATAAAATGTAGTGACAGCCGATTGTATGGTAATACCACGCTCTTTCTCCTGACAACAAAACAGGAAGCAGTTCATATCAGCAAAAATTGCAACGCTAAAATGCCATATTGCGCCTTATTTCTTGCAGAGATCATTCCAGAATAATAAAATAATGGCGGATGCGGTCAACGCAAATGCCAAGAAAAAATTTGATCCTTTAGCGATGAAAAATATGCTCAAAGTGTGCATATTCATAGTACTACAATCTTTGTAGAGTATATCTCATCAATGTATGTACATAAAAGAAATCGAACAATAGAATTGAAGGTAAAAGCAATAAAAGAAAGGGTAAAGAAAGAGCACATCAAGATAGCTTTCTTCGCTCGTCTAAATTGACTAGGAGGTATCCTAGTCAATTTCACATATATTCAAAAGTCTTTTGTAGCCTACTTGGGGTAAAAAATCCATTTGCGTGGTTCCATCCAAGATGGATCCCCGCTGTGCAATTTCTTTTGACTGATAGAGAAGGCATTCTACTGTGGACGTTTTGCCAGCATCGATATGTGCAAATACTCCGAATGTACGAAGACGGTCTATGGAAGGTTCTAGGTCACCGGTTGCACAAAAAAAATGGCGGGAAATCACATTAAATTCTCTCCTTTTTTTCGAGTAAAATAATGGACGCGAAGGGAGAGAGAAGCTTAGTTCCCTGCGTAGTAGCAACGAGACCATAGGATATCTCTGCATGATCAAAAGTTTAGCAGATTCGTCCCGTCAGTGCATACTGTGTTACAGACACTTCCATAAAACGGAAATTGAGAAGATCTTTTAAATGAAACACTTTCATAAAGGAGATAAAAATTTAGCGCTCTAAACTGGCAGAGTAACGTATCATTGTTTTTAGCCGCTCCATTTATTCATTCAAAATTGATGTGAGCAACTAGTTTTTTTTGCCAAGTATGGCAAATGCACATTGCTTGCTTTCTTTGTTGCCAAGAATGTTACATTGATACATTGATGGAGACAGCTCTCTTTTAATACGCATCATATCGCAATAGCACAAGGTGGCTTTTGAAATGTAGCCACTCCTTTACCGCCCATTGGGTTTCTTTTTTGAACCGATAGTGCTCTCAATATTTTCAGTAAGTGGTAGCGTGGATCCCAAAACATAGGAAAGAAAAATGCGCAACTTTCGCATAATTGTTATGAAAGCGCAATCTAATTGCGTCTGCATAGGTTACACTAGGGTACTATGTCATTCAAATTGCAGTCTGCTACAGGCTTTAACTCATTGTTTCAAAGTAGGGAAAACACTTACGCCGCCAGCGCTAGTGTTAACATGAGAAGGTAAGTTGGGGAAAATTTTATACTGAAGAAATAGAGTCTTACACCAGAAACATTGTTGGTAACCGTGATAATATTTTTGTTGTCATATGCCCCTATGGCAAGAAATTCATTATAAAACTGCAAATGTAGCTTCTGATTGTGGTACAACTACCAGGCAACGGTGTTGTACGGAAAAAGAAGTATTAGTGGTGGGAAGTTGCTTCTGTGAAAAATTCCGAGTTGACTGAACAGAACGAATCATTTCTAAAGAGCAGCATCGTTCACCAAAATTGCTCACCTCGAATTGTTTTAAGTGCTTTTTTCCGCAGTTTAACGGTGATACCCTCATGAGATGCATTTGAAAATTTTTAACATCAGTGTTAACAATATTATTTTGTCAAATCTAGTTGTATTTTTTTTTGGAATGGTGCCAAGAAAAGGAAATTTGATACTGTGAATGAGCTATAATGTAAAATAACAAGCTCTACAGTAAGTTCCTTGGCATGTATTTTTACAAAAAGTATACTATAGCTCAGATGAAGGGGGGCAAGAAAGTAATGCTGCAGAAGCAATGGTTAAATAGTGGAGCGATACCATTACCCAAGGTTCCTTTTCTAGTGCAGTTGCTGCCCACAATTTGGTTGTAATATAAAGGAAACCATCAGGAGTATAAACTTACAGGGACGCCAACTGTTAGCAAGGATCGCACAGCTTAGCTTACTATTTGTGTAACAAATTGAGTTTCGATGGCTATGCATTAGTCAACGGCAATGATAGAATACACAAATTTGGCAATATTTTCAAAGTTCTTTTCAGGGATATTTTTGCAAAGAAAAAATGTAAGAAGGAGAAGCTTTTCATTCCTTAGTGGTATTATCTTTTGGAGGCTTTTAATTTTTACTGTCTGTTAGTTTTTAAAAATTGATCTTCATTTTGTTTATTTTTAAGTCGATACCGATGAGTGTGCGCAGTCTTGCTTAATTTTTTTAACAAATAATAATTTAACTTAGATTATGTGGTAAACAAGCAAGCCTAATCGAGGCAATTTACCAGTTATATTTGTGTTCCTGTGGAATATGAAAGAATAATGCATGTGTATGATCGTTACGGCGCATGTGTGGTTATAACTTTTTAAAAATAAACCAGGCGTACAGTGTGTATTTAAACAATAGCACATTTGTTATTAGAATCGCTCCTTTTTGATAGCAAACACGTGCAACTATAATATCTGTGAGCATTCGTTCGTTGAATTAAAACTTAATAGAAATAATCATTTTATAATGCTATATTGCTTATTTTATTGCCAATTTTCTTTAAGCTAATCGCCGAAAGCATTACTCACTTCTCGCAAATGAAGATACTAACTCTCCATTACAATTTGCTGTGTAGTTTCGGCTTGAGCCTAACAGTGGATTTTTACCGGATCAAAACAATTTGATCAATGAAGTAAATACAGGAAACTAGTCGCATGCATCATTTTGAATGCTTCTCCTTAACGTAAATTATGTCAATGGAAAATTCTTAGCTACTTGCGCAGCACAATTAAAGTGGGCTCAATGAGATTCAGCAAGTAGCAGCATTAAAGGCATCTACACAAGCGCCAAAATTTTTATGATATAGTAATAAATATTCAGCAACCATTGGTGCTAGCTCGAAAGTGTTTGAAGTGATATATAGGGATAAGTATTGATTACAAAGATTTACTGACAGAGTTATAAGGCAATTACTGTCTAATTTATCGCCAAAACCAAACAGTAAAAAAGAATATAGACAGGAAAAGTTTTTGCATATTCAGATTTTTGGTATAACCACCAGTAGTTGGCCATCCTTTTAATATGATTTTGTAAAATTCAACAACTTTTAGCTTTCAGAGCAGCTTTTCTTTGGAAAATGCTATTTGATATTGTATTGATTCGGCGGACTCTACTATCCACATAAACCGCAATAACACACCAACTTCAAAATTTTCTTCCGAGTATTGGGAATGGGGCAATGCATTTGCTATCCTTATATACGAATTATGTTTTGTAATTGCTTTGTAATAACAATCACTGAACATTAATTCAATGAAAAAAGAGAATGAAAATGGGATATGCGACTAATCATTTCTAAAAAAACCTTAGCTACCGGAAAATCTGCTGCTTTCAACATTGAATTAGATGGAGAATGTGACTCTACAATGCCTTTTTCTTTAGGTTTCATCGTCATGTAATTTGCCGTGCGGACTCGGAATTATCTTGTTCTTCCAAACTACTGAAAAGGGTATCTCACAAAGTTAAAAAGACAAGAAAACGAGCAGTGAAACTACATTTGAAATATGCAAGAAAGTACTTCTTTTGAGTACAGTGAAATATATAAATCATTTCTAACAAATATGCAATTCAGTCTGGTTTAGTTCACAAACAATTGCACAAAAGTAAATCCGAATACGACACTGATTTTGGTTTGTAGAAGTTACTGCATGTACTCGTATTAGACGCATTTTTAAGAATTTTGCATTTTTAAAAGTTAACATTTGTGATTCCACAACTGTTTTGAGGGCGGAATGGCCTGCAATACGACACTATGCCACAGAATTGAGCTTTTTTAGAGGTTTCTAATTCAATTAAAAAGAATCACGCTAAATGATGAGTGAGTAAGTATAGTTCAGAAGAAGCGTTTAGTCAATGAATATAGTGAGTGCATTTACAGTGAAAATTGACTGTGAGACAAAAAAAACGAGCGAGCTGCAATTCATCAGTTTCTGGTGTTTCTATGAACGAGAGTATTAACACTTTCTTCCTTCCAAAGGGGAGGAACGTTGACCTTGAACATGGCGCGGCGGCCTTTCTTGTAGGCTGGCTGGGGGGCCCTGTGCAGGACTGTTTCGCAGTTGCAGTTTGATTTGGAAGAAGGTAAGCAAGCAAAACTTCGTGAAGAATCACATCAGCTACTTTCCTTAAAAATGAATTCCATAATTTCATTCACCCTCAAATATAACCGCACAATATTTGCTTTTAAAATATAGTTTCTGTATCAGCACATAACGAAGCTATAAAAAGGAATTTTCACACGAGCTTTAAAAGTATATGACATTTCAATGGTAACGGCTGGTAGCGTACGCGCACGATCTTTTGCTTCACTACTCTCGTTATAACAAGAAGAATAAAAGCATGGCTTATAATTTATGCACTTCTCTGATACAGATTTTGTAGAAGTAATTCTTCTCACGTTTCCTGACTATTTTTACGTTTTCTTAACTTTGAACATTTTGGTGCTTGTCTGATGCTGTCAGTGCTTTATGATTTTCTTCGTTAAATAGCTTCCGCCCTTTCAATTTTTCGTTTCTGTCAAAATATCTTTTTTGTGTCTCCTTTTCTGTTTTGTGTTACGAATGCTTCCTTGTTTTATACACCCCCTCTGCAATTGTGAATTATTTTGATTTGTGTCGCAACGTAGAACTTTATTTCATTTGCCTGATTTTCGGTTTCTTTCAAAGGTGCCGATAGTTGTTGGTGCAATCGGAAGGTATATTCTCTTTGACCTATCTCATTCAAAAACCTGTAATAAAATATTTCTTCACTAAGTTTTTTATTCCGTAATTCTGCATTTTTTTTTGTTTCCTTTGCTGGGTGCGTTTGTAATCAAATTTTTTCTCTAAATGCTCATTTATTTGCACGAAGCGACGCTGCACTAGATTGTATATCTTATCTTCAAAGTGTTTTGCTTCGCGAACGAAAATTTGGAAATATTTCTGATATTTTCATTGCTTATCTCTCATAAAGAGGGTAGCAGTTTGGCAAGATGAATCCTTCTAACTCGGTAGGTTTCCTAGATGCATGCAAATGGAAGTGAGAGAGATGCAAAGTGTCTAATCTTATTTTTCAAACTTCGTCATCCGTATGAAACTTGACGGTATTTGCCAAGAAAATTGAGGTGATGCGAAACGCTATGTATGTACAGTCGTACATCCTCAGTTTTCTTGTGTTTTATTTATTGTAGGCGTTAACTCTATATATTTTTAGATTTGTCTTGGATGTGTGTGTGTTAGCTTTTGAAATGTATTAACTTCAAAATCAGGAGGTCACCTGTTATTTTCTGAGGAACTCCACAAAAAAACATGTTTTTCTCTGAGCCTCTTTTTACAAACATAGCATACAGTTTCTGCGTTATAAGTGTGCATAACTTTTAGCAAACTCCATACTTTTTCTACCCTTGTAGTTAAAGAGCAGTTAGATAAATGAGTGCATCACATCCCTGTGTAGATCTGTTTACAGTTTCTACCTAATCATAGTATTTCATCCTTTTTATACTCTTTTCATTGGGATAGAAATTTCCTTTGGTAGGGATGCCAGTTTACCTAATCATAGTATTTCTTTCATTTCATACTCTTTTCATTGGGATAGAAATTTCCTTTGGTAGGGATGCCAGTTTACCTTTGTCACTATGAGAGGCTATAAACCATTTCAAGTTTGCTGACTCTGTCTTTGTCTTCATTTTTCAAATTTTATGTTTCTGACTGTTTTATTTTCTGTTTGCAGTCTGCCACCGCTGGCCGGAAAAAATTAGATTTCAGCTGGGCAAGTTTATTTCGGTAGGCCACCGATGTGGAATCTTTCCCCTTTAGAAAAGAGGGGAGATGACTTTACTTTCATCAATTTTTTATAGAGAGAATACCTTTTCTTTCGTTTAAGAGAGTGAATTTTCTTTCCTCAATTAAGAGAATGAATTTGCGTGTAATATTTTTTATAGTATAGGCAATGATGGAGAAAATATTTGATCCATTTCTTTTCTTTTCTATAGTTTGTAACCATTAGAAAGTTTCAATATATACTCTGGAGATATCTTTTTTGAGTGATGGAGAAACACCTTTGAGAAGGAAGGATTTCTCTTGAAATATTTAAAACTTCTATTTTTGTGACCTTTTAGGATGACTTCTAGTCTATTTTCTTCCTCATCCTATATAAAAGCCATATATAATCCATTGTGGTAGTATTTTGTTTTTCTACTATTTATTTTGGCCTCTCTTCTATCGTTCAACCCTTTTAGAATTCCCTCTTCTTCATGTGCGCTGTTTTTCATTTTTGTTGTGGCATTTATATATATATTTTCTTTATTAAATCGCCTTCACTCTCTAATCTCATTTTCAATTCTTACTGACTTCTGTTGTAGTTACTTCTTCTATCATGGCTTTTGTGCTTCTTTTTCGTTTCTCCACTGGAGAGAAGACGTAAATTTCACGTTTAGTAAATCCTCCACCTGTGAGTAGCTGCTGCGAGTATGTGTGAAGAATAAAGTTTTTGCAGCTGAAAGAGTTAAGGTATAAAGAAATATAAGAGAGAGATATCAAAAATCTTTAGTAGGAAACGAAAAAATAGAATTTCTTGTGTCAAAACTATAACGAGTGTTTTTTTCTACAAGTGACAAAATTTTGACATTATTTATCACAAAGACTCCTTAATTTCCTTGAGTTTTCATTCCATGAGAATATCTTTTGTTTTTTCTATCAGTTTTGCTGATAAAAAGGTTAAAATGTTGGCTGCAGTTGGATTTACGTCAAGTATTTTATCTGGAGCTGCTTTTGTATGTTTTATCTTCAAAGTTATCAAAGAACGGAAAACATGTGAAGAGATGAGAGAAGGAATAAGAGAGGAAAGAAGGAATAAGAAAGGAGAGAAAGAATAAGAAAGGAGAGAAGGAATAAGAGAGGAGAGAAGGAATAAGAGAGGAAAGAAGGAATAAGAGAGGAGAGAAGGAATATCTATTAAAAAAAGAGGGGCGAGGATGAAGAAGGAGAGAATAAATAAGTAATATTTAAACGAACGATAGAGATGGAAATATGTATAAAGAAAGAAAATTTTTAAAACTTTGCAATACATGAGAATACAACACTATTTGAGAGAAACATTTCTACATACTCTGCACTAAAAAGGATGATTGTATGTATTCATTCTGTTATCTCTGTATATTCTTGTAATAATTCTGTATATTTATATATATTTATGCTAACGATCCTCTTCTGTATATTCATGATTTTATATTATCTGTGTATATATTTTTCAGCCCATCTTTCTTACGTTGTTGGGTGATTTAGCCTTTCAAATTTTTCAAGGTGGTAATTTTAATACTATAATTGTCAGTCTTCTAATTCTGGCTGTAAGTTTTATGGGTAGAGTTCACCAATGTATAATAATTTTTCGATGTTCACAATCTCTTAATAAATTTTTAATATGAGCCAATAGCTTTACACATATATTTAAATACAACTTTCTCTCGTTTGAGAGATTTTCGTTGATGGTGGAATTCACTTTATTTTATTATTATTTTGATGTGTGTTTGAAAGGTTTTCACTTTGTTTATAAATCTGATTTCAACAACATGTTTGGAAATGTTATCTAAACGGCAAAGTTTTCTTTTTCGTATTATGTTTTTTAAATCCGTTATTAAACAGGTAGAGAAATATAAAAAGAAATCAAAATATATAGAAAGAAGGAATAGATGTATTTAGACTCTGGATTTGAAAATGGAATCAAAATTCTATAATAGAAAGAGGAAGATATTTTCATTTAGTGAAGATTTTGTTATGAGACTACAATGCAAATTAGATTCAATTCTTCATATTGCAAATTTCATAAGATTCTTCTGTTTTAAAAATCCAATTTTTGAGTTAAAATGATGGCTAACCCATGTACTTACTCTCTTATCTTTTATACTTTCAAGAAATTTTCTCTAATCGTTAAAAATTCCAAAATTCTATTTTAGAAATAGGGTGTATGTACACCATCGCATCTCTTCCTTTTTATTTCTTCTTCTACACATGGCATAGAAATTTCATTTTCATGGAATACACTCCTGTTTAAGCAGAGTTTCATCAATTTCTATAAACTCTTTATATACTATCATTTTCAACATGAAGGATTTTTGAAAATTTAGGAGATGAAATGGTACAGTGAGATGGATAGTGGAACTCTTTGCTCACGTGTTGAAGATGATTTGACAATAGTAGAAGATGCATTGGGAACGAAATTGGGACAGGTGAAGGCATAGGTTAACAAAGACTATTCAAATAGATAAAGAGAAACTATTTTTATTATTTTTTAAACTTAAAAAAAAAGAAAATGGACAAGTAGAAACTATTTGAGGCGATGCAGAGGTTTCAAAATGTAGTCTATTCTCTTTTTTAAGAGAGAATTTTGATAGTAATGAAGAAAGATAAAGTTTTTTAAATGCAGGAAATAGTTATTTTGACCTAAAGAGTAAAAGTATAAAGTGGAGGATTTAGAAAATGCAGTGGAATGTGAAATTTTGAGTGAGAGAGTACGATAATAAACAAGAAAAAGGTGAGAGTGTGATTTTTTTTTTTGAAAATAGAGTGTATAGTAAGAGGAAGCAATAGATAAGAATTTCTAAGATCTCAGTATATATAAAAATAGAGGGAAGAAGATGTAGGAACCTCCTATCTTGGCATTGTATACTTCTTTCTAATATAAGAGACAAAGGGGGATGGAATTTTATTTTTATTTTTCAGGATTAAATTATTTTTACAAAATTCGTATGTGTAAAAATCATTTTCTATAATAGTATTATTTTTTTTTTTTGGAGACTATTTTTCTAATTTATTTATTCTTGTCTATTTGACTGTATGTACACTACTCTATAGAGAGGAGAAAGGAAGAGAGTTTCTCTTTTTTTAATTTTTTTTAAAATTGAATACATTTTTTTCATTTTTATAATTTCTATGAAATTTTGAGAGCATTTTGAATAGAAATTATAGTATTAAAAAATATAAAAAAATAAAACTGTTTTGATCCCATACTTTCTTCAACTCTTTTCCTACTTTAAAAGCTTTTGAAAAGAAAATGATGAATTCTTTTTTTATTTTTTTATTTCAGTTAATGACCTTCTCATTCACTTTTGTGTTTGCTATTGGCATCTCTTTCTGGAGAAGTCCTGCTATGGCCGGTGTTATGATGACAGCTTATCCTCTGATGATTATTTCGATGGGTATCACCAGTCGTTTCATCATGTTAGCCGTGAAAAGACGTGAGAATTATATAAATTTATATTAATGTGTAAGAGAATGGAAAGAGAGATGGAAATACATGTGAAGAGAGGATTGGAAATTTTAATAGAGAATGAGAGAGAGAATAGTGAAATTTTAATAGAGAATAGAGAAGTATGCGTAGTGAAATATTAATAAAGAAGATGGGATGGAGATATTTTATAAACGAGTAAAGTGTCCAAAAATAGGAGAGATGAAATAGAAGAAGCGTTGTGAGGGGCTGAAAATTTTTACGTTTTTAAAAATAAAAAGAGATGGTTATTCTGTTTTAATATATTTTTTGTTTGTAAAATACAGAGAAAGGAGTAGAAAATCTTTGTGCAAGAGTTTTTATACTTTTATAGTTAATACTAAGAAAGAGATTAATAAAAAAATAATAATTTTACTAATTTCTTTAAATACGTTGCTTTCTCGTGTTTTGTTATACTTTTGGTTATTTTTAAAGAAAAAATAAAAAGACTGCGATTTATGAAATTTATCAAAAATATTAATCTATTTTTCAATTTCAGGCCAGAAAATTTACGCTACAGCGGGATCCATAGCAGAAGAAGTAGGAGAAAAAAAAAAAAAACTTTAAAAAAAAAAATTTATTTTGTCTTTTTCTCGTTTGAGAAAATGTTAAAACATTTATTTAAATTTTTGAGGCATTTATAAATTTTTATTTTTATTTTTATTTTAGGCATTACTACTTGTTCGAATGATTCGTTCATTTGATATTCGTGAATTTATTCAAAATAAATATGATTCTCAAGTAGATGGAGCTGCCAAAGTCTCCCTACGTGCTGGAACATTGACTGGGATAGGTGAAAAAACTGAAAAAAAAGTAGAAAGAAAGGAGGAGAAGATGTTGAGTTTTTATATTTTATAGTCTTTCTTTTAAAATTGAAACGAGAGAAAAGGATGAAGAGGATTTAGAGAAGAGAGAGAGAAGGATGGATTTAAAGTATGGATTTAGAAGAATCGTTAGACTCTCTATTGTAGTAAGAAAGGCCCTATTTTTTGATGGTAAGGGGAGAGGAGGGAGGAGAAGAGGAGGGAGGGAAGAGGATAGGAGAGGATAGGAGGGAAGAGGAGGGAAGGGGAGAGGAGAAGATAGGAGGGAAGGGGAGAGGAGAGGAGGGAAGAGGAGGGAAGAGGAGGGGAGAGGAGGGAAGAGGAGAGGATAGGAGGGAAGAGGAGAGGATAGGAGGGAAGTGGGGAGGATAGGAAGGAAGTGGAGAGGATAAGGGAAGAGGATAGGAGGGGAGAGGAGAGGAGAGAAGGGGAGAGGATAGGATAGGAGGGAAGGGGAGAGGATAGGAGGGAGGGGAAGGGAAGAGGATAGGAGGGAAGAGGAGAGAAGAATAGAAAAGGGAAAGAAAGGGAATTGAAAAGAGGAGAAAGGGAAATATTCCTTTTATAAAAGATAAACGAAAATAGATTGTTTTATCTATATGTAACGTTTGCTTTGTATACATTTCTGAACATTTTTGAATTCTCTTAAAATAATAAAATCTTTTTTATCTGAGTTTTTTTTAGTATTTCAGATTTCTCATATATTTCATAGTTTACTCTTTTTCTTTCTCCTAATCGTCATTCTATTTGTAATTTTAAAATTTACAAATATGCTTCTTCTTAGTATTATTTTTTCATTAGGTGTGGGATCTCTGTTAGCTTCATTATTTATTATGTATTCTATTGGATTTTGGTTTGGAGGATTGACTATTGCAAATCGTCTTGATGCCATGGGTATGTATATTTTTATGAAACAAAGAAAATGGATACTTTTTAATATTTATTTTTTAAAGTGTATATATTTTTTAGTTTTTGTTGTAGAGTATATTTTAAAATAGAAGTTGTATGTCTCTATCTAATACAAACTTTTTATATATAATTTTTTTTTTGGGTATTTATAACTAGATTTTTATGTAATAATTTTTTTTAAAAGGAAATTTTATTATATAAATAATTAATTTTTTTCACACTTTTAAAATAATAATAATTTCTATATATATATTTTTTTTTTTTTAATAATATTATATTCCTTTAGGAGTAGTGAATGCAGGCCCACTTATTGGTGCATTAATGACGATGGCCGCCGCCTCTTTTATGATTGGTCAAGTTGGCCCTCTTATTCTTGCTGTTTCAAAGGTTGAAAATTTTTATAGTTTTATTATTATTTATAAATAAAAATATTTTAAAAAAAATTGAAATAAAAATATAAAAAAAAGAAAAATTTGAAATCTTTGCAAACTTTTTTAAGGAAGATATTTTGAATAGAAGAGAAGATTAGAAATTTTAATAATGTTTAATAATCTAGTTTAAAGTATAGAGTTTAATTGGGTTTTATACTAGAGTTGATTTTATATTATTATAGATTAAAATCATTTTCTTAGTATCTTCTCTAAGTTTATTATATTCTATCCTATATTCTATAAACTCGTTTATTATAATTATTTATATATATATAATTTAATTTTTTTTTTTTTTAAAAGGGTATACAGGGTGCAAAAGATTTATTTGAAATAATTGATAGACCTTCAGAAGTGGATGCTACAAAAATGACTGGCGTGGTTTGTTTGTATAAATAAATATATATAAAAAAATTAAAAAAAAATTTATACAGAGAAGAGAATAAAAACATTTATTAAGATGAAAAGCATTTCATTAATACTAAAAAAAATGGGGAAAGAAAGAATGAAGAAACATTAATAAATTTATTTTTTTATATATTCCTAGTGATAAAAGGGAGATAAACTAAGAGAATTAAAGAGAAATAAGAATGAATTAAAATTCAGAGAAAAGAGTAGAGAATTCATGCGTAAAAAAGAGAGAATAAAATACGATTCTGACGAAGAAGCTATGAATTTCTCACATTTATTTTTACACCTTCTCTGTGTGATTTTTTTTTCAACAGAAAGATGTTGAAGTTGAAGGATGCATTGAATTTAAAGATGTTGGTTTTTCTTATCCTAATGGATCCACTGTGTTTTCAAATATATCTTTTAAAATTAATTCTGGTGAAACTGTGGCTATTGTTGGACCTTCTGGTATTTCTGTCGTACATGTAAAGAAAAAATAATCTTTTTTAAAAAATTTAAAGAATTATAAAAAAAAATATATAAAATATAAAAAAATGTTTCAACAAAAAAGATTTAAAAAGATAAATGAAAATACTTTTTGTTTTCACACTACTCTCTTCTACATTTGTTTGGAAAATAAAAAAAAAATTTATTCTACATTTAAATATTTTTTATATAAATACTACATTATAATACTATAAATATATTTATATACTAAGAAAAGAATTTTTATGTTAGGTATTGGAAAATCAACGATTGGATCACTTTTACAACGTTTTTATGAGCCTACAAGTGGTGAAATTTTATTGGATGGAAGGTATTAAAAAATAAAAAAAATTTGAATTCTTTCGATTTTTTGGTTACTTTAATTTCTATATATAAATATTTTTTTTTTTTTAAATATATATATTCAGACAATTGAAAGATTATAATGTAAAATTTCTAAGAAAATTATTTGGAACCATATCCCAACAACCAAGATTATTTTCCTTCTCTGTAAGATTTCTGTTAGTATAATTTTAATTCATATAATTGATTAAAAATACTCTAAAAAAATAATATATAAAAATAAAATACATTTTTTCTTTAAAAAAAAAATAAAGTGTTATGAAAAGGAATAAAAATTATAAAATATGCTAAATCTAGATAGTATTAAATTATTTATATTTTTTTATTAATACAATTCAATACTCTTCAGATTCGTGATAATATTGCTTTTGGAGATGATGTAGAACATTCGTTTGAAGATATCAAAAATTCAGCCAAATTAGCTTATGCTCATGATTTTATAACATTATTTCCACAAAAATATGATACATTAGTAGGAGAAGGAGGCAATCAACTCTCTGGTGGACAAAAACAACGTATTGCCATTGCACGTGCAATGGTAGAGAATTTTTTTAATAAAATTTTATATAAAATAGAAAGAGAAAAATAGAAAATGGCAGTTCTTTTTCTTTAATTTTTTACATTTTTGTGTATTTCTATCATTTTATATTTTTTTTTAAACATACATCCTTTCATTAAATATTTTTTTTCTCAGTTAAGAAATCCAAAAATTTTTATATTAGATGAAGCGACTGCCTCTCTGGACGTTGAATCTGAAAAATTAGTTCAAAGAGCATTTGATTTTCTTTTATCTAAAAAAAGTCATACGACAATTATTGTAGCTCATCGATTGAGTACTGTGAGAACTGCTGGTACGTTGTTATTTTTTTATTTTATTTTTTTTTTTTAAGTTTTATTTTTTTTTTAATAATTTTTTTAAGCTTTATTTTTATTTTAAGTTTTATTTTTGTTTTAAGTTTAATTTTTATTTTAAGTTTTATTTTAAGTTTTATTTTTAGTTTAATTTTATTTCATTTTATTGATTTATATATCTATTTTTATATAATTTCAATTCTTTATTTTTATTATATACTTTAAAAAAGATAAAATACTTGTTTTGGGGAGTAAAAATGGCGGTGCCACCGAAGTAATAGAAGAAGGCACCCATGCGACATTGATGAGAATGGTTTGTACAATTTTAATTAAAACTATAAAAAATAATTTTTAAAAAATTTAGAGAAACTGTAAAGAAATTTAAGAATTAATTTTATTAAATATTTATTTTATAAATATTTTTAGTATTAAAGTTTTGAGAATTGTATATTTTTATTACTTACAACACGTATATGAAAGTGAAATAGAATTGAATGGGATGGACTATAAATTTTTGTTTTATTTTATTATCAGAATGGTATTTATTATAATATGATGCAAACACAAACAGAAGGAGAATCCTACGAAGAACAGATAGGAGAGTACGTACACTCGCATTGATATTTAAGAGGATGAAGAAGAGAAGGACGATTTTTAGAAAAAACGATTAAAAAAAATATAAAATGAAAAGAAAAACAAGCGAAAGTAGGATTGAACGTCTCTTAATAAAAAGAAATTATACACGGCTATAAATACAAAAAATGAAAAAATATAATAAAAAATGAGTAAAATATAATTACAAGGATGAAAATTTTTAATAAAAAGAAAAGAATTTAAAAGTTTTTATACTAAAGCGGAGTTAATTATATTTTCAGGGAAATAAAATTACGAAGAGGACCTTCTTTACTCCAAAGAGAATTAACGGTTCGTTTGATAGTGTATTTATTATTTTAAAAGAAAACTTTTTTAAAGATGAAAAGAGATTTTAAAAAATAAAAAAAATAATAGCAAATTATTAAGTGGAAAATAATAAACTTTTAGCGCAGAAAATAAAATTTATACTAAGGAAATGAATAAATGAATAAAATATTTTTTTGATCCAGCTTAGAAAAATTCAATGTTGCATTTTATTTTTATGAAAAAAAATTTCTTTGAAAAATTCTTTTATTTTGATTTGTAAGCATTTTAATATGTTTTTATTTTTTAAGATATAAATTATATATTTATTTCACTATATAGGAGGGAAGTGTAGTACCGTTAAATATAGAACGCTCTCCAAGTGTTTATAGTAAGTAAACTATTAATGTTTTATTATATATAATTTTGGATTCTTTCTATTAATTATTTTTATTATATTTTTGTTAATTTTTTTAATAATATTTTTCCAGATACTCTAAAAAAATCTTTTTGGAAGAGATTCTCCCCCAATACTCCTCCTGCACGTCGATATTTGAAAAAATTAATTTATAAATTTATATTTATGAATTGGTTTGTTGTTGTTGTTGGAGCTATTGGATCAATAGCAATGGGGTAAGAAAAGATAAAATAATAAGCAAAAAAAAAAGATGAAAAATGAAAATTTTAACAAAGAAATGAATAGGGAGATTTACTACATCTTCATTGTTATTTCAAACATCATTTTTCATCTTATAAGATTTTTAATATTTTTTCTTCTTCATATTTTTAATATTAAGAATCCGTTTTAATTTTTCTTTTTTAAAACTTTTTATTTTCAAATACATTTATATCTTTTTTGATAAGACTCCCTCAAAAATGTTTTTGCCTCTATATATTGAGGAATTCATCGCCTCCTCTTCTATCTTTTATGTTTGTAGGCTAATGTTTCCAGCGATTGGATTTTTGTTGACTGAATTTATCTCTATTCTTGCTAGAACTTCATCAGCAGAAGTTCGAACAAGGGTAAAAAGAATTTTAGGATAATTATAGTTTCCTTGTATATATTTTTAATTTTTTTTAGAATTTTTTTTTATATTCCTAGTATTTTTTTTTTAATAATATTTTTTCATTCTATATATATATTCTTTTTAGTCTCTCAATTTGACTTTCATTGGCTTGGGTGTGGCTGGAGGCATGTTGGTGGCTACTTTGACCCAGACATTTTCAGTATCTTACGTTGGAGAATGTTTGATTGGAAATTTGAGAAAACTTATATTTTCTTCAATGTTATCTCATGAAATTTCTTTCTTTGATAAACCTTCCAATACTGTGGGTATGTAAAGGAAATATATAAAGAAGAAGGAAAAAAAATACGAGGAAAGAATAAAGTAAAAAAAAATTAAAGAGTTATCATTTACTTAATAGTAGAAATTTTTTTTTTTACTATAAATATTTATTATAAAATTTTTTTTTTAAACTGTGAGGATACTAAAACGTTTCTTTCTTTACAAGTTACTTTTTTTCATTTAGTATTTCTTTTTATATTCTTATGTTCCTTTTAATTTCATTCTTTTTTCTTTTGTTTTTTAATATTTATTTCTCACTACTTTTTTCTCATCTCTTCTCTCCTGTCTTTATAAGATATTTCCTTTTCTATATATTTATATATATTTACTTTTATTTCTTTATGAAATAGTGACTATAGATTTATATGTTTTATTTTTATTTTTTATTCTCTATTTTACAGGCCATTTAAGTAATATTTTATCTTCAGATGTAATTTTACTGAATGGTGGATATGTTATAAATTCTGGAGTTCTTATTCAAAGTATAAGTACATTTCTTTTGGCATTTCTCTTTGCTTTTATTGTTGATCCACGTATGTTTCTATGTTTTATTTTATTATTAAAAGATTTTATTCTTTATATAAGTGGATTTTTATTTTATTATTAAAAGATTTTATTCTTTATATAAGTGGATTTTATATTAAAGTGAAGCAAATTTTTAAAAAATAATTTTGCCTTTACTTTGTTTAAATGTTTTTATTAATTTTTATATTTTTTTCTTCAGTTTTTGGATTGGTAGTTTTATTACCTTTCCTTATCTTAGTTCCTGCCTCTATTGTAAGAGGGAGGAGTATGAAAAAACATGCCGATATAAAATCTTCTGATTTCAAGACAAAAACTCAGGTTTTTAAAGATAGAAATTTTTTTAGTACTCAATTGAGAAGAAAGTGGAAGATGGATTGCCGCTCTGTGTTAACAGTTTTGGGAGATATTTATGCTTTAAATAATTTTTTCGTTTTTATCAAGTTTTTATATATGTAGAGAAACACATCTCTTGTTTCTAACTTTTATTGATTCTGTCTTTCTACTTTCTGCATCGATTTTTTTTTCTTACTTTATTTATAATTGCCTTCTATCTGCCGTTTATCCCTTTATTTCTTTCTTCTCCCTCTTTATTTTCTCTTCATCTCTTTTTCCCCCTACTTCTCTCCATCTCCTTCCACCACCCTCCTCTCCATCTCCTTCCACCACCCTCCTCTCCATCTCCTCCCACCACCCTCCTCTCCATCTCCTTCCACCACCCTCCTCTCCATCTCCTTCCACCACCCTCCTCTCCATCTCCTTCCACCACCCTCCTCTCCATCTCCTTCCACCACCCTCCTCTCTTTCCTAAAGAAATTCCAATGCAGAACAAACTGAATTTTTCTCTCAATGGAGTACACCGTGTACATACACACGCATTTTTCTCTAATGAAAACGCAGCAGTATTTATCTTCTTCTTAAGTGTGTGTTCTTCTTTTACAGTCTGCTGCTTTTCTTATGTTTGAATCGTTGATAAATATTCAATCAGTGCAATCTTATGGATTAGAACAGGTGAGAAAGTCTTTCCAAATTATTTGTTTGAATAAATGATTGGAAAGGATTTTTTTCAACATTTTTAATCTTATTTTATATTAACTATCCATTTTATTTTAGAGAATGTATAAACTTTTTGAAGAGACAGCTATATCTGAAGGAAGTGGAACTTTGAAAGAAGCGGTTTTATATGGATTAGCTATTGGAATTTCTCAAGGTACTTAAATTTACACTTTTAAACGTTTATTTTATTATAGAATTTATTATTATTTTTTTTTTAATTCTTGGAGTATTATAGAATTTATTATTATTTTTTTTTTAATTCTTGGAGTATTATAGAATTTATTATTATTTTTTAAACTTGTATTTGCTATCGTGCTTCCCCCTTGAAAGTTTTTACTCTATGTATATATGTGTAATGATAGATACCATCTATATTTTTAAAAATGATTTCAATGCTTCCTGTTTGAATTTTATTTTTATTTTTTTCAATTTAAAAAATTTATTTTTTTGTTTTAGGTGGATCCTTTGCAGCAAATGCATTTGCTTTCTGGTATGGTCAAATACGTATTACAGCAGGAACTGCCTCCACAACTAATATTGTTCGAGTATGTCTAAATATAAATTAAGAAGATGAAGAGGAGAAAATTTATTTTGTTACATTTCTTGTAGAGGTTTATATTTGGTAAGAAAATGAGAATTTTTGAAATAAAAAACGATGGTTTTATAGAATTTTTTTCTTTGGGAATAAAACTCTATAAAGGGGAAAAATTTATAGAGAAAATTGTATGAATTACGTTGAGAAGAGATAAAAATATAAATTATGATGAAAAAAAAAAAATATATATATAAATTATGATGGGAAAAATAGAAATAAAAAAGAGATAAATCCTTTTAATTTTCACATTTATTTTTAAAAAAACTTGTAATTTATCTCTTTTAATTTCTAAAATATTATATTTTTACTATAGAAATGGTTCTTATCTCTCTTTTTAAAAACTAAGCAAAACATACAATTTTTTTGTTTTAAAATTAATTGTGGTTTTATTTTTTTTTTTAATAGATGAAATGTATAATTAGTATTATTTTTTTAAATAGATTAATTTGTAATTTTTTTTTTTTTTTTAAGGCAATATTTCTTATAATGTATGCTGGACGAAGTTTATATCAAGCTTCAATATTTTCTGCGGATAAACGAAAAGCAATATCTGCTGAGGAGAAAATTTCAGAACTTCTTGAAGATGTATGAAAAGAAAGAAAATAAGAGAAGGAAATATATATTTTTAAAAATAAAAATTACAATCTAAATAAAAAATATTAATTTAAATTAGAACTGCAAATAAAAAATAAATATATAAATGTGAGAAAAGTATCTCCATATTATTTTTAGGTGAAACAACGAGGCTGTGATTTTACAGCAGGAATAAAAATTTCTCCGGAGGATGTGAAGGGGAAAATTGTTGTTACTAATTTGAGATTTGAATATCCTCTGAGGCGAATTCCGGTGAGATAAAAGGAGAAAATGAGAATACTGTAGATGAAGAAGTTTATTAAAAAATAAAAAAATTGAATGAGAAATTTTGAATAAAATAATAAAAGATTGAATATAGAAGGAAGGTTTCGTATAAGAAACATTTGTTGACAAAGGAGAAAAAACTATTCATTGAAACAGCGTGAAATAAAATAAAAATAATTAATTTAAAAAAAATTAAAAATAAATGGGATAAATATTTACAGAAAAAAATGAAAGCAAATATTATTTTTAATTTTTCAGATTTATAAAAATGTATCCTTTGAAGCTAAAGCGGGTGAAACTGTTGCTATTGTTGGATCTTCTGGATGTGGAAAATCTACGATTATTCATCTACTTGTAAAGTTTTAGAGTATTAAATTTTTGTGTAATTTTTATTTTATTTTTTCCTCTGGTAATTTTCTCATCTGCATTTTTCTCTTAAAAATTTCATTTTTGTATAGGAAAAATTATATGATTTTGATAATTGTTATGCTGTGGGTGAGGCTGCTTCTTCTAAAGATGGAACTCAAGATATGGAATCTGTTCATTCTACAGAAATTTCAGATATTCGTTTGGATGATATTTCTATATCCGATATAAATTCTCAGTTCGTTTGATTCGTAGAATTTTATAGAATTTTTTTAGTATGCATTTATATTATTTTTTAATGATTATATTAAAATAATAAAATACAAATAGATTAGAATTTTTTAATTTCAGATCTCTTCGAAATGTTATTGGCTATGTTAGCCAAGATCCTTGGATATTTGACACAACTATCCGTGAGAATATTTCTTTTGGAAAATTAGATGCCACAGAGGTAGATACTATTAGAAGAAGAAGGGAGATTTACTATGCTTTTTGAAATTTTCTTTCTATAGAACTATAAATTAAAAATTATAAATAAAATTCAATGAAGAAGAAATAAAACAAAATTCAATTTTTGAAACACTTTCTCTCACTCTAATAAAGACTGAGAGGAATGCATAACAACATCATTTTTAGAGATTTCTGCTAAATGCCTTCTTTCTTCTCGTTTTTATATTTTATAAAACAGAGCTTTTAATAAGAATAGAAATTCTCTTTTTCATATTGTTTTAAACAGGAAGAAATTATAAATGCAGCCAAAATTGCAAATTGCCACGATTTTATTATGAATCTATCAGAAAAATATAATTTTATATGTGGTAAATTGGGAGGAAAATTGAGTGGAGGACAACGACAAAGATTGGCCATTGCACGGTAAGAAAATAGAATTTATAAATAAATAAATAAATAACTTTTCAAAGCAAAGATGAAAAATAGGATGAAAAAATTTTAAGATGAAAGAATTTATGAAAAATAGAGAGAAAAAAATATAGTTTCATAGAAATGAAAAAAAAAAAAATACATTTTCATTAAAACAAAATAAAAGATAATAATGAAATACATTTATCTATTCATATTTATTTCTCTCTTTTAGAGCTGTTATACGAAAACCAAAGATTCTCTTATTAGATGAAGCCACCTCTTCTTTAGATGCAGAAGGAGAACTTGTTGTTCAGAAAGCATTGGATTCTTTATTAGAAAATAAAACGTCTACTTCTCTTGTTATAGCCCATCGTCTTTCTACAATTCGTCATGCAGGTGATATATTTTTATATTTATTTTATCATTAAAAGAGAGAAAAAATTGTACTATGTAGAAAAAGGAATTTTTTAAAAAAATGAAATAAATTTTTTTTTCTATAAAAATGTGCTTATAACTCGGTTTTAATGTATTATATATAAGAAGTATATATATAATACATTAAAAGGATTAAATTGTGAGAGAAAATTCCTTGAAATTTCGGAAGAGAGGGAAGGATTACAGGGAAGAGATTTTTTTCATTCAATTTTTTTTTTATATAATAAAATTCATACTATAATTCTATTTTCTATTTCTTTAATTCTTCTCTCTCTATATTTTTTTTTCTTCTTCTTCTCCCTCTTCATAGATCAAATTGTGGTATTAAATCGTGAAAGTGAGAAAGATGGCAGCGTTGTCTGTGAACATGGCACACATGATGAGTTGATACTCTACAATGGAAAATATAAAAAAATGTTGGATACTGCTGTGCAATAAGAGAAAGTAGAGGAAGTGAGTAGAATAAAAATGAAATAAAAAGAGGGAGTAGAGAGTATAAGAAATTACATTCCAATGTGGTGAGGATATATCCTTTTTAATAAAATAAAATAACCTTGAAAATGTTAATAAAAAATAAAATATACTCTTAAAGTAATGTGTTGTTATAAATATATTTTGAAGAGAGTTTGAAGGATTTCTTTGTTTTAGTTATACTACTATTTTCTTAATTAATAGTGTTGAAAAGATTCCAAAATGGATTTTCTACTTTCAATATTTTTCCTTCTTCTGTATCTTGTTTACACAATTTTTTTTTGAAATCCAAGTGAGATCTTCTGTTAAATAAAAATTTAGTATATTAAAAAAAAAAATTCCATTTTTACTATAAAATTTAGATCTGTGCACCTTTTTTCAAATGATTTTTAAAAACTTCAAAAGATATTGAAATTTATTTCATTATTTCTTTTGGATCTTTTTCTCATTTTTTTTTTTTTTTCCAATTCCAAAGAATCTGTGTTAATATAAAAAACAATTGTGGAGATACATCGTATTCTAAAAAAATTCTCAAAAAAAGAATTAAAAAATATTCATTTTGAATATTTTTTAATGAAAAATTAAGACAAAAAATGAAGAAATATATAGAAAAAAATTTGCAATCGAAGGCATAGAGAGAGAATATCCAAAAAGAATAAGGAGAGAAAGCTACTCTATTGTTTTGTCCATTAAAAAAGGCGATAGTCGATAAAGGAAGCATCCCTTACATTGAGATATCTCTATTTTTATATAGATTTTTTATAATAAAAAATAAAGAGAGATAGGATGGAGTTTGCCCCCCCCCTATATACCTTTTCAAGACTCTGTTTCCACTTCTGTTTCGTCTTTAGCCTCTAAAGAAGGTATTCCTACAGAATGCCCTCTGTTTGCAGCAAGAATATCATCGGTGATGACTGTTGAAAGAGGAAAAGGATGCTGTGAGGAAGTAGATGCATCCATCGATGTTTCTGAAGAGAGAAAAAAAAATAGAGAATCGTTGGAGTAGTACTTAAATTTAATGTTTAGATGTCTCTGTTAATGTGAACAAACAAAAGAAAAAAAGGAGAGTGTGAAGAGGGAAGGAGAATGCGAGGGGGAGAAGAAGAGATGGGGAAAAAGGAAGCGAAGAAGGAGAAAAATTGTTTGCGATGTTTTTTCCTGAACAAAAAATTATTTTCCTCCCATGCTACGCTCTGTCGTTTTCTTCTTCTTACCTGCAAAATTGTTTTGATAGAATTGAAAAGCCAAAATTTTCCAATCTCCACTTTTTGAATCTTTTTGACATTGACAAAGAGCTACACCTTTACATCCATTTGATCCTACATTCCAAAGTTTCATGAGAAAAATAAAAGTGTGTGCTCTATACAAATTACATCCACATATCCTATTCATGGACAGAAATTTCAATTTTTACAATTTTTACATATTCCTTTACCTGATACATCAAGTTTGATGAGTGCATGCTCATCATGAACATATCCTCTCCAAAACCATCCGAAGGACAATGTTTCACCCATTTCTTTAAGGATAACAGGATGTTCTCTGAATTCAAACACAAGATTTATGAGAAAATACGAAAATAAATAAAGAAACGATAGACTCCTACCATTCTGAAAAATAAAATAAACTGAGAAAGGAAACATGAAAGACACAGGGCAGGGATCAATAGGAGAGAAGCGGTTTGCTGTACATACACGGGAGATTCGCATAAATTTATATAACAAAAGAAGGCAACAGAATGGCATCACTGGGAACTCTGGTTACGATTTTGCTCCTTCCAATGCGCCTCATGATACAGAAAAAAACATTGCGATACAAAACAAAACGAAAATAATTTCTACGGCAAAATCATTGCGTAGAGGAAAAAAATAATCACAAAAATTCTTTTTATGTAGGTTATATAGAACTACTGTGGAAAAGAAAACTTCAGAAGCGGTCGCATAATCTCACCGGACGCGTTTCAAGGCGAGTTGAACCGGTGGAGGCCAGTCTAAGAATAACCATGCTCCATAGCCGCACCCATAGAGAAGGAGACCAGCAGCCACACCAAAGGAAAGGGCCCTTGCAATACGCAATTTATATCCTTGAGGAAAATTGTTGGTAGCGGTAGAGGTGGTGCTGTAACATGCGCCGAACAAAGCGGCTGCAATGCCTTCCGGGTAGCTACAGCATGTCTGGGGTATCAAAAACAACGAGTGATTCAATGTTTGAAAAGGCATAAAAGGAGAGAGCAGCATGCATCGACTGTTAAATGCCTTGAAATGGCAGGCCACGGAGGAAATTTCCCGCGCATTTCTAGGAGATGCGGCGTGCTGATGGGCAGAAGAGGACACAGAGGTAGAGTGTGGTGACAGGGTGGTCCTGAGTACCCCGTGTAAAGGAAACTGGTGTGATGTACCTGAGAATTGTTGTAACCGCTGGAAAAGGAAAGGCAAAGTGATTCCTCTAACTCCGCGCCAGCAAGAGAAGCAATGCGAGGTTACACGATGCTCCATAGACCGACTGAGGGGGGTAAACTAGCAAGGACGATGCAGTTGGTGTATAAAGGAAAAGCAGAAAAGGGGTATATGAGGCGAATATTTAAAGAGCGCAAGGGTACTATGCATGAGAGATGGGTCCTCTGCATGGAAAATTGTTTTGGTGGTGTGGTGAAAGTGTAAAGCGGACGTGGTGACCAAATCCTACAGGTGCGCGTGTCCATCACTGTACTACTACGGCATCACATAGGCAGCGCCTAGCCAGCCTATCAAGAGATTGCGCGAAAAAATCCATTTCTTAACTATGTTTAGTAATGTTTTCTGTTGGTATCAACAATTGCTAAGGATATTTGCTTATAAGAACAAATGGGCACGGACAGTGCACCCCACTTTGAAGTGCAAACACCATTCGATATATTATTTCTTTGCTATACGCGCTAGAGGTGATATTTCATTTCTTCAAAATAAAAATAAAAAAGGGGAGTACTTTTCCCCTATAAACGAAATTACTGTTGTCAGTGCGATTGCAGCAGTACGCAAATTTAAGGTGCATTTCTGGTAGTGATAGCTGTGAATTTACTCACAACCAAATATTATACCGCAGCAAAATTTATGCGCATAATTTTAGACGTAGTGTAGAGGTAGATACCCTTGCTTAACCAGAATAAGCGAGATTTGCTCAAATCAATTATAGGGGGGTTCAATCGTTAATTATTTCCTGTGTTGCAACCAATATAATGTTGATTTTATGAGCGCTACTGTACTACTTTTGTTGCGGCCATTGTTTAGTGTATCAAAAAAAGAAAAACGAAGTTTTGCTATCTAAAAAAAACATGTATCATTTCTTATCTAGTACGCATAAAAAATCAAAACATTAGCACTGTAACAATCCTATTACATGGTAGTTAATGTAAGGGATCGAGCAATCCTATAACCCAAACTAGTAGTACCTTTGTTATATATGTACGTGCTGAGTGAATCTTATATCGACTTATATTTGAATGCATGCGAACATAATCGACATTCGATTTGCGCCAATTATTTTCCCTAGCACTTTCGACAAAATTGTTAGAAGTAGGATGAGTCTTAGATGCAGGGGGGGAATAATACAGACGAACGATTATGACGTGGGATATATTTTTCTAAAATATATCAGCAGTTCTTTTCTTTGTTCTTTCTTTTATTTTTGTATTTTTCGTTTATGTATTATTAGAATTTTCTTGTTCTTAGGCAAGAGTGATATTTTTCGTTTAGATAAAGTAGCGAACTTAATCTTCTTAGTAGTTAACAAATTGTCCTTTCGAATATCTACAACACCCTATACTCTACTTCTATTTCGGCCGGGATCTTATTCGATCAGCTCAATAAGCAATAGCTCGTTTACAAGTACGCTCATGTAAAAGTAAAAAATAAAATTATACTCTAAAACAAATGGTAAAAGATTTTTCCATCTAACAAAAGTACCTACCCACAAAAATAGCAAATCCTTCCCTTATCGTAATTCCTTCACTCTTTTTCTACTCCGTTAAACAGTTGAAGATATTGAGACCATTATTTGCTGCAAGGGTGCCGATTACTTTTTTAATCTGATATGAAATATAGTCGGAGGCAAAAGTAGGTACACTATAATTCCGCAGTCAGGAACCTATGTACAGGTTCTAATAATAGAAAATGTGTGTAATCTACGCACGATTGCCCTACACGACAAAACCACGTCGCAAGTAAACCTACACAGGTTGTAAAGCAAGGAATTGGTTAATTTAGTTTAAGTAGTTTTAAGTCTTAGTTTTTTAATAATTTGTATTATCTATTTAAAAAATACGCTTCTTATTTATCTATGAATTCTACTTGGTAAAATGTAATCAAGAAGAACTTATTACAATATGCAGTAGAGTATCATAGTAGAAATGACTATTGTGAAGAGTATTTTTACCTTTTGTGTTACACACAAGTTTCGATAGAAATATGATATCGAATGTTTTTATCATTTTTTATTCCTCTTATGGCTCATGCCTGTGTAATTGTATCTTTTTCTAGTATACGGTTTTAGTCAATGAGCGAAGTAAAGAATTTACTTAGGAATTATTAATGTAGTTTGCCTCTGCACACTTAAGAAAGTGAGCGAGTGGCAATGCAATACAATTGTGGGATGAGAACTCTCCACATTGTGTATTTGTTTCGGTTATGAAACAGAACATATGGTAGTAACTTGTGATCCGTAGAAGTCAGACCTTACCTTGTTAAGTCGTTACGACAGAGCCAGAGAAGAATAATACCGAGAGTATTTCAGGCCCATAAGTTGACTACACATTAATAGTGAAGGTGAATAGAGGTTTTGAACGAGGATCGAATTTGGGCTGTCGATGCCCTTAAGTTACGAGTTTATTATTAGCAAGACCACTCTGAGGTTGATGAGCTTAGTTGCTCCAGCTTTCCGTTAATCTTATTCTCTTTTTGATAGAAGGTTATTAAAGATTAAACGAATGAACCTAGTGAGATATATTTATAGAAATAAGTATATCCACCCTCTCAAACAATTAACAATCTAATAGTGTAGGAAAATTTAGAAGTACGCTATTGGTTGGCAAATAGTGTGTAGCTGGAGTCGATAGATCTCGACTGGCAAATCCTAGCGATAAAAAAAAGTACCTTAAAAAACCCTAGATTACA